>JAULKR010168340.1:10643-23775 GCA_032356305.1 Prasiola linearis
TTTAGCGGAGTGAGGTGGCGATGCGGGTTTGGGCCATGCGCCAGGCGGGGAGCAGGCCAGTGAGCAGGGCAAAGACTAGTATGATTGCGAAGCTGTACAGGAGGACTTCAGACGTAAACCGTAGTGTAAATCCTTCGAGCCAACCTTGAGAGTTGATGAGCCAGACTAGCCCCACCGCAAGTAGGGCACCGAGCAGCGCCCCCACTAGCGTAATGACTAGCGTCTCAATGATGAATTGCCGCAGTATGTCTCCGTCAGTAGCGCCAAAACTCTTGCGTACGGCAATTTCTGAGGCACGCTCGTATACCCGGCTCACATTGATGTTCATTAAATTGAGCGCCGGTAGGAGTAATAGCAGCACGAGTAAAATTCCTACGGGAATGGAGATTGCCGCCAAAGTTTTATTGCGTTCTTTGCCAGGATTACTAAAGTTACCTGCAAATTCTTCAAAGTAAGTTAGACCCTCTAGGAAAAACCGGTTGTGATCAGTTTCTGGTCGAGGCTCAATTGTATTCGCAATTTGAGCTAGCTCGCTTTTGATGGCAGTTCGCCCAGCAGATGTGGCAGCCTCAAAGACTGCAAACCCAGGCCCGTGGTACTCATCCACAAACATATCGCTTGGGGCTGTGCTATAAGGCAAGTACAGATCAGACTCCATTCCTTTCGACTCACCAACTTGACGACTATATATGCCAATAATTATGTACGTCTTATCGGCTAACTGTAGATCTTTTCCAAGTAATTCTGTGCCCGAGCTACCAAAATACTCCTCTGCGGCCTCGTCCGCCATAACGACTTTAAGGGCACCCGCACTTACATCATCTCTTGTGTACGGAGCACCAGCCTTGAATATGTAATCGAATACTTCCCAGTAGTTAGCATCGCTATAATTCCCACTGAAGGTGATTTTGCGGCCGCTCAAATAGGCATCGAATGATGCTGACGGAGAGTTATAGGTTTGATTGACCGCGGATTCTAGGTTGAGCAAGTATTTCTCATATAGGTACAGCGCCAGCGGTGAGTTACTATCCCCATCAACATTTTCTCCAATCTGCATCGTAGAATCATAGACCATTGCGCCGTCTATTATGCTGCTATCCACAGTATAGGAGGTGTCAGGCAATACCTCTTCCGACCTAAAGTGCGTCGCATAGACCAACTTATCCCGCTTACTCAGCGGCGCATGATCCCCCAGTGCAGCATCGCCCATTGCCGCTATCACCACCAGCGCCATGATGGTGAAGGAGATGCCGAAGAGACTAATAAACGTGAAGAATTTGCGGCGGCGCAGGATGCGCAGGGCGAGGGTGAGTTGGCTATACACAGTTTTCAGTTTTCAATGATCAGTTTTCAGTTGCTGCACATGGCCTACGCTACCTGGGCACCGTCGTAGAGGCGTACTAGGCGGTGCGTCTTTTGGGCCATGCGCTCGTCGTGGGTCACCATTACGATGGTGGTGTCGAGGTCGCGGTTGAGGGCGAGGAGGATGTCCATGACTTCGTCACCCATGTGCGAGTCGAGGTTGCCGGTGGGCTCATCGGCGAGGATCACGTCGGGCTTGCCCACAATTGCGCGGGCAATGGCGACGCGCTGTTTTTGGCCGCCGGAGAGTTGGGCGGGGAAGTGGCGGGCGCGGTTGCTGAGGCCCACGCTGGCCAGCGCTTCCTCGGCGCGGAGGCGACGCTCCTTGCCGCCGACGCCTTTGCGGTAGAGCAACGGCAGCTCCACATTGTCAATCACGTTGAGGTCGGGGATCAAGTGAAAGCTCTGAAAAATGAAGCCGAGGTGCTCGTTTCTAAAGTGAGCGAGCTTGATGCCGTCGTAGGTGGTGACGGGTTTTCCCGCAAGGGCCAAACTGCCCTGAGTAGGCTCGTCGAGCAGACCCATAATGTTGAGCAGCGTAGACTTGCCGCAGCCTGACGGACCCATAATGCTGACAAATTCACCTTTCGCCACTTCGAGGTTTACGTCGTCAAGGGCCACCGTTTCGATGGTGTCGGTACGGTAGGTTTTGGAGATGTGTTGGAGAGAAAGCATGTGGTTAGAGGCTTGAGTCGGTGAGAAAGTCGTGGAGGGTGAGCGCGGCAAGCTGTGCGTAGGCTATCCAGGCAAGTTCTTGGGCGCCGAGGTATTCGCGGGCGCGCTGGTCACGGGCCTGGCGGGCCAGCGTGAGTTCGGTGAGGGGTACGGCACCGAGCACATAGCTGGCGCGGGATATTTGGTAGCGGTCCTCGGCGAGGTCGCGCACCGACTCCTGGAGTTCGAGTTCGCGCCGCGCTTGATTAAACTGCGTGACGGCGAGCCGCACTTGATTGTCGAGGCTCTGTTGCGCACGATTGCCAAGTTGCCTGGCCAACTGCACTTCTGCCTCTGCCTGACGCACGAGGCTGCGTCGGCGGCCCCAGTCTAGAATCGGCACGCTGAGTTGAAGCTCCACGATCTGCTCGGACTGCGGGTCGCGGTAGACTTCTGGTAGCTCGTCGGCCGAGCGGATGAGTCCGATTGAAGCTGTGAAGTCTGCCTGAAACCCGTTGTTTCGGCGTTGTTGCTCGAGGAAGTCTGCAGCTTCCAGGTCGCGGCGCTCGGCGGCGAAGGCCTCGGGGCGGTTTCGCTGGGCGTAGGTGAGGGCAGCTTCCGCTAAAACATCAGGCACCGCAGCAAACGGCGGCACCACCACTTCCACAGCAGCCCCGGAAAAGTCGGCGCCAATAAGGTCGTACAAATTGGCTGTGGCGTTGAGCTGTTGCTGGCGGGCGCGCAGTACATCCTGGCGAGCACTTGCAGCTTCGAGCTCGAGCTGGACGAGGTCGCCGCGACTAATCTTTCCGAGTGCGTATCGTTCCTGTGAGATGTCGAGCAGTCGTGTGCTGGCTAGCACATTGCTATCGGCGATGGCGGCGGCCTGCTCGGCGGCGGCAACATTGAAAAACAAGCGCGTAGCATCGAGCGCCGCTTGCTGGCGGGCGGCTCGATAGGTGGCGTTGGCTTCGAGGGCGCGGGCGGGTATTACTTGGCGACGCCACTTCA
Organism: Prasiola linearis; assembly: GCA_032356305.1. Classification (NCBI taxonomy): domain Eukaryota; kingdom Viridiplantae; phylum Chlorophyta; class Trebouxiophyceae; order Prasiolales; family Prasiolaceae; genus Prasiola; species Prasiola linearis. The sequence goes on from JAULKR010168340.1 coordinate 13,671, forward strand.
ATGCGTTGTAGCCAAACAGTGGCTGCCGGTAGCCAACGCGCACCACCGAACCGTTGTACGTATTGCTACCCGCCTCGAAATCATCGAAGCGCTGCAAGCCCGTAGATGCCACGAAACTGCCGCCCGTCCAGGGCAGTGCCTGCTCGGCGGTGATGCCTACAAACGAGTTATTTTGCTGCACCGGCTTAAACTGCACCGTACCGTCGGGTTGCTGCGTTTCGCGAAACGAGCTGAGGTAGTTGGGGAAGTTAGCGTTGAGTCTGAGTTGGGGACGTAAGTCGGCCGCGAGGATGGCAGCATCGAGTTCGGCCACTTGGCGATCGCGCTGGGCAAACAGTACGTCGAGGGCATTGTCGGCAGCGAGTGCGCGGACTTGTGGGAGGGTGAGGGAGGCTGACTGGCCTGCCGCTCGTCCTGCCACTCTCCAGAGTGGCAGGAAAGGCAGGAATAGCACCAGCACTATCGCCAGTATCCTGGCTACTGCCGCCTTGTTGAGTGCACTCCTCATCGCTTGGTGAGTTGGATGGCTTCGCGAGAGGCGTAGTCCGTGGTTTCGGAGATGATGACCCGCTCGCCGTTGCTGAGTCCGGAGGTGATTTCGACAAACTCTCCGCCGCGGGTGCCCACGCTTACCGGGGTGCGGACGGCCTCTTCGCCGCGCACCACAAACAGCTCTTGCTGCGTGCCGCCGCGAATAGCCGGACCGTTATTCAAGCGCAGCACATCCGCACTTTCGCCGGTAATCACCACGATATCGACGCGCATGTTAGGGCGAAGTCCGCTCACCTCTGGGTCGTCGAGTTCCACGAGAAACCTCAGCGTGTTGTTGGTGACTTCCGGCAGTACACTGCTGATGGTGCCGCGGGTGCGGCCGGCGGGGAGTCGAAGTTCTACAGGTAGGCCAAGTTTGATTTGGTCGGTGTAGCGATCACTCACGCTGCCTTCCACGCGAAAGCTTGCTAAATCTGCGATGCGCACCAGTGGCTCGCCCTCGGGCACGCGCTGACCAATCGCCTCGTTGATCCACGTGATGACGCCTGCGCGCGGTGCGACGACGGTGGTTTCCCGGAGTTTTCGCGAAAGCTGGGCTACCTCCTTCTCCTCCATGTTTACCTGCAGGGTGAGGTCTCGGCGGCGGCCTTCGAGGCTAGCCTTTTGGTAGGCGAGGTCGTTGGCGAGTTTGCTTTCGGCGAGCGTGGCCATGCTTACGGCGAGGCGTGCGCGCTCAACGTCCTCGGCGGTGGCGCCACCCACATCGAGCAGGCGTTGGGCATCGGCGAGTTGGGTGCGGGCGGCCTGAAGTTCGAGGGTGCGCATTTCGGCGTCCAGTTCGAGGTCGCGGAGGTCCTTATCGTACTCCAGCTTGAGTAGCTCGACGTTGTTTTGTTTTAGCGTAAGCTGGTCGCGCCTGCCCTCGAGTTGAAGGCCGACGTACTCCCTATCGAGTTCGAGAATTAGATCGCCAACGGCTACTTCGGCACCGTTGCGCAACAGCACACGCTGTATTTCCGTGCTGACGGGCGCGTTGAGTTGCTCTTCGAATGCGGGCACCACCACGCCGGCTGCGTTTATGGTGCTTTGTACTGCGCCGCGGCTCACGGTGGCGATGCGAAATTCGCCCATTTCGGCACTCGGTCGCAGCCACCGCAGCCCGAAGAAGCCGAGTAGTACAACGCCCACAGCGACGAGTGCCCAGCGGATGTACTTGCTGCGCTTGGCGGAGCGCTGCTGGTTTTGCGGGATGATTCTGTCCATTGCCATGGCTACCGTATAGGGAGGGCCGTGCCAAGTTGTTTAGCTACTGGTAATGAGCAGATTACGTTAAAACTAATAGGGCATGTGTTCGATATCGGACGGGGGTAAATCGAAATCGGACAGGCTGCGGCCTGTCCGATTTCGATTTTATGGTCGCTTTGCTCTTATGATCGCTTTGCTCATGGGGTCGGCTACGCCTCCTTATGATCGCTTTGCTTTTGGGGTCGGCTCTGCCTCTTATGATCGCTTTGCTCTTAGGATCGGCTCTGCCTCTTATGGGCTTTGCGGGGGTGCCCCACGTGTGGCTCTGCGTACCTCTGCGCCCTCCGCGCCTCTGCGTCCAAAAAAAACACGCAGCACCGCAGCACCGCGCCACCGCGCCACCGCGTCAAATCCCCCCCAAAGCGCTTTTCTCTGCGTACCTCTGCGCCCTCCTTACCTCTGCGTCAAAATCCCCCAACCACCCCCGCATTTTGAAGATCGTCACCTACAACGTCAACGGCATTCGTGCAGCCATCAAGAAAGGCTTTGTAGAGTGGGCAGCTGAGGGGAAGTACGACATCATCTGCCTCCAAGAAGTGAAGGCGCTAGAAGCGCAGGTGGAGCTGGATGCGCTGGCCGAACTTGGGTACCGTTGGGCATGGCATCCCGCAGAGAAGTTGGGCTACTCAGGTGTGGCCACGTTTTGGAGGCCTGCCTCAACCTTGTGGAAAGGAAAGCCTCTTGCGCCTACACACGTTGATGCCGGTTGTGGACTGCCGGACTACGACCGCGAGGGGCGGGTGTTGCGCACAGATTTCCCCGACTTTAGCATCATAAACATCTACTTCCCAAGTGGCTCGAGTGGGGACGTAAGGCAGGATGTGAAAATGCAGTTTCTGCATGATTTGGGTGGCTACCTCAATAGAGCGCGCACCGAGGTAAAGGAGCTAATTGTAGTGGGCGACTACAACATTGCGCACCAAGACATCGACATCCACAATCCGAAAGCAAACAAGAACTCGAGTGGCTTTCTGCCCGATGAGCGAGCCTGGATGAGCGGCCTTATGGCGGGCGGCATGACGGACGCGTTTCGGTACCTCAATCCCGAGCAAGTCGAGTACTCGTGGTGGAGTTTTCGCGGCGGCGCCCGCGCCAACAACAAAGGCTGGCGCATCGACTACCAAACGGTGAGCCCCGGGCTGGTATCCCACCTGAAAGCAGCCTACCACCTCAAGGATGCGGTGCACTCCGACCACGCGGCATTGGTGGTTGAGTACGGGGAGTAGCGGCCAACGGCTACCAGCTGCCTACGCCCCAGCGTTGCCGCGCCTGCCCGATTGCCACGACTGAATCGTGCGCGGACTCGCTCAAGTTGATTTCATTAAGTTTAATAGTTGGACCTGAATGAAGATGTATCACCAGCCAAGTATCACTATCCTCCCCGACGGAAGTTATTAGTCGTTCGACGCCTTTTATTTGATGCCACGCCCACTGCTTTCCGCCCTTGGACGCGGTATAATCATAAATGCCGCGGCTATTAACTACAAGCGCAGGTTCTCCGTTTGCTGCTTTTATAAAGCGTTTTAATACGACCACAGTAACACTAGCTGCAAGCAATGCGCTGAATGCAAAACCTGCAAGTATTAGCCACCGGCCTCCAGTTAATTCGACTGGGCTTATGTAGATCTGCCAGGTCCAGTAGATAATTACCACTGTTACACCTGTGATCAATGGCAAGTAGCAACCCAGTGCAGTGGTACTCCATTCTATGCGAAGCTCAGGTTGGGAGGTTGTACGAGTCGTCGGCACGGGGCGGAATGTGGGGTTTTGGCGAAAGCAGAATATTTTATTAGCCGTCCTTACATGATACTACTACCCTTGTTGCCACCCGAACGCCCTAAGCAATTTATCGGGTATAGTTGGTACGCGCTGGTACTCCAACGTGACTATGGTTGGGCCTCCCGGAAGTGACCAATTCACCTTGAGTTGATCGCCTGTTATCGTGTAGCGCATAACTCCCGCAGGTCCCCGGCTGAAGCTACCCAGCGTCACCAAGGCTTTGCCGGGCTGCGTCACGAAGTAACTCTCTTTATCGTATGCCGCTAGCGTAGAATCCTGCGGATCGACGTAGCCCATGAGAACTCTGGGCAGAGCTTCTCGAAGATGAGCGAGGCTATCTGGAATGTAATCAAAATTGAGAAACCGCCCGGCGGCAGCACCTAGTCCTTCCCAATGTCCCCGCACCAAGTCGTTTGCCGGGAGGTAGTACTGTGTAAGACTATCGTGCGGCCGCTCGTCGTAAAACAGCCGGCGCAGGCGCATGTATTCAGGCTCATTATTATTACGTCGAACGGCCTCCGTGAAGTTTTCGCGATCGTCGTAGTGATACGCGTGGGTGATGGTATCATCTAGGTAAGGCTCATCTCCATGATCATCGATGTATTCTTGTACACGGTCTCCCTGCGCATTTTGCCTCCAGGTGTTTGTGCTCGTGGGCTGTGCTGGCCATTGTACTTGGCTCTGGTGTCCATATTCTCGATATACTCTGAAGTGCTGCTCAATGCCTCCGTTGCTGATGTAGTCGAAAGCGATAGAGTCTGCGTAGCCTGCAGGCTCGACGCTGCGACGCAGGCTGACACGGCCATCTTTATATTCTTCGTAGGTAGTTCCGAGCAACTCGTAGCTAGCGTTTTCAGTGGTAGCCGTCATGCTATTCGCATCATATAACATGCTGCTTCGAAAGATCAATTGGGCATTGTCTGTCTTTTTAACCCTGACCAAATACCCTGTATCATTATGATCAAATGTGGTTATAATTGACGCTTTATTGCTACTCGATTTATTGGTATTGATAGATACTGTGTCAGGCTGGCCAGGCTTGCCAAAACTCATGCGGAATGCATCCTCATCGGGTGCAACGTAGCGGTGCAGTTCCCATCTTTTATCCGCGCTGTCGATGCCAAAGGTTAGTTGCGTGATGTACGTAACGGGTCCGCGGGCTACGGCGTGGGCGTCGCGTGGCACGTTATTTTGGGCGGCGCCGCAGCTTGATAGCCAAATAGCGCAGCATAAGATTGTGATTCGCTTAGGTAGCATCGTAAGCTTGTTTGGCGCTGAGTATATGCCGTTGCGCTGAAAGAGTTGTGTTTGCAGAAACTAGGATTCCACCTTATTCTAGATCATGCAATTCGTAGCGATTGCCATTGCGCCGTCGCCACTCACGAGCGGCGTTGGTGAGAAGCCTCGCAAATTCCTCAACGCTAAGCTGGACACCCTGGTGCGGTAGGTCGACCGCTTCGTTGTGTGCAATCTCCCGTGCTTTTATGCTGTAGGCGCGCAGCCAGGAGTTAGTGGGGTTTGTAAAGCGATCAGGATCTACTAAGGTGAGCCGCACACGGGCTGCCGCTTCGCCAGTTTTGGGGAGGGTGGTGCTAGCATATTGGAAGGCCGACCAAAGAACTGGCTTCTGAAACACCGTTTTGCTAGGATCGTGGAGTTGGTTAGGTCCGAGTATCCAGGCGGGTTGGCCACACAGTCCGCCTACCGTCCGCCGGGCAAGTTTATAGATGTGGTAGCCGAGGAGGGGCGCTAGGAGTAAGGTGGTGCTAGCTAGCATAACGTATCAAATCCTCCTCCTAAGCTGAATGCTACCCCTAGGTATATAGCCCATGGCACGAGGGCGAGGATGATGGCCACTAGGACTAAGAGTAGGGGTATTGCTACTATAGCTGAGCCGCGTAGCTGCGACACTCCGGACATAGCCTCGGAATTTCCCGATGGTACCCCGCAACGGATTTCCCGATGGTGCCCCGCAACGTGATTTCCCGATGGTGCCCCGCAACGGAATTTCCCGATGGTACCCCGCAACGGAATTTCCCGATGGTACCCCGCAACGGAATTTCCCGATGGTACCCCGCAACGGAATTTCCCGATAGTACCGCGCCTCGGGATTTCCCGATGGTGCCCCGCAACGGATTTCCCGATGGTGCCCCGCAGCGGGATTTCCCGATGGTGCCCCGCAGCGGGATTTCCCGATGGTGCCCCGCAAAGTAACGTCCCAACGACACCCCGCACAGAGATTTACCTTTCCGCCCTGTGTCTACCTCATCAATAGCCGATAGTGATAGGCTAAACGCCCTTACCACCTCCGCCCTCACCCTGCTCGAGCAGCTCATCGCTACCCCAAGCTACAGCCGTGAAGAAGCCGCAACGGCAGACCTCATCGCCGATTGGCTCGAAAGTCACGATTGTCGAGTGCAGCGCCAGGGCAACAACGTCTGGGCGACTACAGCCCAACCTAGCAGCACCCGCCCGCACGTACTGCTAAACTCGCACCACGACACGGTGCGACCAAACGCTGGCTGGTCGGAGTACTCCAATCCCCACACGCCCACCTGGGAGGGTGACAAGCTCACTGGCCTCGGCAGCAACGATGCCGGCGGACCATTGGTGAGTCTGCTGGCCGTATTCGTAGTGCTCAAAGACGAATCCTTGCCGTTCGACCTTACCGTAGCCGCAACTGCTGAGGAGGAGATAAGCGGGGCCGGCGGCATCGCCAGCATCCTCGGAAACCTCAGCGCCATCACTTGTGGCATCGTGGGCGAGCCAACCAGTCTCGATGCCGCCGTGAGTGAGAAGGGCCTGGTGGTGATCGATGCAGAAACAATAGGAGTCAGCGGTCACGCCGCCCGTCGCGAAGGCACAAACGCGCTCTACCGCGCCCTCGACGACATCGCGCTGCTACGCGGGTTCAGTTTTGCGAAAGCGAGTAAAAGCCTGGGCGACATCCTCGTCACCACCACCCAAATCGAGGCTGGCACGCAGCACAACGTCGTGCCCGACAGGTGCCGCTGGGTGATTGACGTGCGCACCACCGACGCGTATTCCAACGAAGAGACGGTCCAATTACTCCAGTCTGCCATCAGCCAACACACCGTGCTCACGCCCCGTAGCACACGCTTGCAGCCAAGTGGGCTTTCGCCAAAACACCCGCTCTATCAGGCGGCCGTCGGGCAGCTTTCGCTAAAACCCTACGGCTCGCCAACGCTGAGCGATCAAGCACTAATGCCGTTTCCAACACTCAAACTCGGCCCAGGCAATTCCGCCCGCAGCCATACCGCCGGGGAGTACATTCTGCGGGGGGAAGTGGAGGCTGGGGTGCGTACGTACGTGGAGGTTTTGCGGGCGCTTGCGCTAACTTGAGCTGCCATGAGCAGTCCCCTGTACAATACGATTGGCCACGCGTACGGCACGCAAAGGCGGGAGGACCCGCTGCTTAAAAGCATGATTCGCCAAGCCCTCGGTGATGCTGCTTCGGTGGTGAACGTGGGTGCTGGCACCGGTGCTTACGAACCCGCCGACCTGCCGGTGGTGGCTGTCGAGCCGAGTGCGGTGATGGCCGGTCAGCGCGCTTCCGCAAAACCCGCCATTCGCGGCTCCGCACAGGCGCTTCCACTGCACGATAAGTCGTTCGATGCAGCGATGACGGTGCTGTCGTTGCACCACTGGGTACCCGATCAAATGAAAGGCCTGCGTGAATTGTGCCGGGTAAGCCGTGATCGCATCGTGATCGTGACGATCGATGCGCAGGTGTCGGGGAGCATGTGGTTGATGCGCGACTACCTAACGGAAGTGCGCAACCTAGATCACCAAATCTTTCCGTCGATGGCGGACATCGTAGCTGCGTTGGACAGGCCCGCCACGGTAGTACCCGTACCCATTCCCAGAGATACGCCCGATCATCATTTGCTCTCGTTTTGGGCGCACCCCGATCGTGTGTTCGATGATGTTGCGCGCGGCGCTACGTCTGGGTTTGCTCGCCAGACAGACGCCGTCATTCAGCGAGTGCTGCGGGACTTGCGGGCTGATTTAGATAGCGGTACATGGAAGGAGCGGAATGGTGAGTTGCTAGGACTAGAACAGCTGGACGTGGGACTGAGAATGGTGGTGGCTGGCGAAGGATGAATGTCTAATTGGAATATTTAATCCTGCACTGGTCACCAATTATAAAGCGGGTTAGCCTTTCGGCAAAACGACAGACGTACTGCACTTACCTGCCTGCATAGGTTTGGTGTCACCACCATACTTCCCCGCCTTATGAATCTTCGCATAGCCGCACTTACCTGCATCGCAATACTCTCACTTAGCCTCGGCTGTAATAAGGACGACGATAGCACGGACGCGCCTACCCAAGGCAGCTTCACGGCCGACGTCACAGGTGCCCGCGTCGCTACTTGGACGGGCACGGCGACCTTTCGCCCGCCAAACAACTTCGTCAACAACTCAGCGCGATACACTATCGTGCTTCAGACGGGTGGCGAAACCGACCCGGAAATTATCATAAATGTGCTGATTGACGCCGACGGTCGCCCCGAAACCGCACCCACAGGCACGTACAGCACCGGGCAGTTTGGGCCAGGTACCTCCGTGGCGGGCGGTGGATTCGCGGAGTTTTACCTCTTCAACGACCGTGAGTTCACTTACGTCGACAACCCTGGCGAGGTAGTCATCACCCGCTCAGATGAAAACGTAGTTGCTGGAACTTTCGACGTCTTCATCTATGGTACCACAGGTACGGGCAACCCCGGCATTTTTCGAGGAAGCTTCACGGCAGTGCCAGACCGGTAGCTGCTTACCACTGCGATGCCTATACCCCCGGCGGAATTTCCCTACCGTGTGGGTCGATGTTCGATGAATCCGCCGCAGCTTCCAGGCGTGATTGCAAGCCGAGGTCTGTGATGTGTTCCAGGCGCTCGGCGGCGAAGTGGAGGTGGTCTTTGCGCAACTCCGTATTGGTATCGAGGTAGGCCTCCCAGAGGCGGTGCGACCGAATGACTTGCTGAGCTTTGGCGCGACCGGCATCCGTGAGCGAAAGTTCCTTGTTGGCCGTACGGTTGATCAGCTTCGCACGACTTAGGTTGCTAAGTACGAGGCGCTGCGTGCCGGGACTCAATAGCGTAACGCTACCCACTTGCGCGAGTGTGACCAGGCCGCCTTTGCCGCGCTCTTCTCGCCGGTAGAGACTTGCCAGCACATCCTCGCGCGCAATGCGAAACGACAGCAGCGTACGATTGACAAACTTGCTAAGGATGCCATACCGCGGCCCGAACACCGCCGCCAGCATCAACAGAAAACCAAGCGCAACGGCCATGCCGCCCGCCGTACTCACACTGCTAAACCCAAAGCTTGCCGGCACCACAATTGCCCCCACATGGCCGAGGATAGCGCCGAGTGTAGCAATCACCACACTGAAGCCAATCATCACCGGTAGCCTATCTGTAAGCAAGTACGCCGCAGCCGCCGGCACGATGAGCACAGCTACGACGAGGATGTTTCCCACCGCCTCAAAACTTGCCACCGCCGTAACGGCCACCAGCGTCATCAACAAGTAGTGCATCACCCGTGCGTTGAAGCCCAGCGTGGTGGCTAGGTTCGGGTCGAAGCTGCTCAGTTTAAGTTCTTTGTAGAATACCACTACAAACGCTAAGTTCAGCAGTGCCACACTCCCCAGCACCACCGCCACTCGGGGCACGGTAAGGCCCAGCACCACCACCGTGTCGAGCGGTGTAAACTCCATCAGCCCGTAGAGTACGCAGCCCGGATCGAGGTCCACGCTGTCGGCAGCCTGTACGATGAGCACTAGCCCGAGCGCAAACAGTGTCGTGAACACCACCCCCATACTTGCGCCCTCATCCACCTTTCCGTACCCACGGATCCACTCCGTAAACAGCGCCGTGAGTACGCCCACCACGGCAGCTCCAATGAACAGAGGGAAGCTGGCGCGGCTGCCGCTAATCAGAAACGCCACCGCCAGGCCTGGCAGCACCGCGTGACTGATGGCGTCGCCCATCATGCTCATCTTGCGCAGCACCAAAAAACAACCCAACAGCGCGCACGCAATGCCGCAGAGGATACCGACGCCTATCGTCCAGCCGTCGAGGTACCAATTCCAGTTGTGAAGTGCGTCAAACATCTGCGAGTATTTTGATCAACCCCGCGGGGCGATGGGGTGGGGACTTGGCAACACGTTTCCGCTGAGGTGTGGCGTACCCTCCGCCACCAGCTGCTCAAGGTCGGCCACCATTTTAGGACCTAGAATATGCTCCACCGCATCGGCGTCTCGGTCGACGTGGCTGGGCGCGATGTCTGCAAAATTGATGAGGTAGGTTTCCCAGAGGCGGTGGTTGCGCACGATGCGCTCCGACTCGTGAATGCCGTGCTCCGTGAGGGTGAGTTCTTTGCCGTTGGTGCGAAGCAGCTCCGCGCGCTCGGCCCGACTAGCGAGTTTGCGTAACTCACCATCCGACCATGATCGCGCAGGCTTAATTGTCGCAAACGATACGGCTTGGGTGTAGTCCGCAGGCGTTTC
>JAULKR010168451.1:0-23746 GCA_032356305.1 Prasiola linearis
GACGGCCGCCCCGGCCGGGCCCGGGGGGGGGGGGGAGGAGGATGCCCCGGCGTTCCCTTTCCCCCCCCCCCCCAAACCCCCGGATCCGCGCCCCCGCCTCACTCGCCCTTTTCGCATCAATGCCGAGCGCGCCTCCTCCGCGGCCGCGCCGAGGATGGATCCATGTCGCGCCCGATCGCCCTTTTCGGTGCAGCCCTGCTGTACGCCTTCCTCTTCGCCGCCGCCGCGCTGTCCGGCCCCGCCCCGGCGGGCGAGACGATCGCAAACCGCGCCTCGGCCACCTATTTCAACGACCGGCTCGGCATCGTCGAGACCGTGCGCTCCAACACCGTCGAGGTCGAGGTGCTGCCCGTCCCCGGCCTCGTCGTCACGGGGGGGCAGGACCTGCGCCTCGGGCGCGGCGGGACCGGGCGGCACGACTTCCTGGTCGAGAACACCGGCAACGTGCCCCTCGTCCTCGACGCCGCCCTCGCCCAGCTCGCCGACGACGATTTCGACACGTCGGGCGCGCTGATGGAGGACACGGACGGCGACGGGCGCCCCGGCGGCGGCGACCGCGAGGCCGGGGGCGAAGCCGGAGGCGGCACCATCCTGCGCCCGGGCGAGACGCTGCGCCTCTACCACCCGTTCCGCACGCCGTTCGCGGCGGGGGAGGGCGACGTCGCGCGCCTGACGCTGACGGTCGGGGGCACGGCGCCGGACGGGCGGCGCCTGACGGACGGGGCCGACGCCTCGGTCGCCATCGTCCTCACCGCGCTGCGGGTCGAGAAGACGGCGGCGCACCGGGTGGCGCAGGGCGAGATCGACTACGTCCTGCGCGTGCGCAACAACTCCGAGACCCCCGTGCGCCCCTACGCGGCCATCGACGGGGCGCCGGTCACGGTCGACGGGGCGCCGGTCACGGCGGTCGTGGTGCACGACGCGATCCCGCTCAACGCGGTCTTCGCCTCGGGCGCCGACGCGGGCGGCTATCGCCTCGTCTACCACCGTCGCGGCGACGCGGCGCATGCCTACGCGAGCGTCCCGCCCGAGGCGCCGGCCGAGATCGACGCCATCGCCTTCATGCACGAAGGCGCCTATGCCGTGGGCCGGTCCAGCGACCTGGCCTTCACCGTCGCGGTGCCCCCCTGGGCGGCGGAGGTGGAGATCGAGAACGTCGCCGCCGCCTTCGTCGACGGGCCGGACGGGACGCGCACCTTTCCCTCCAACCGCGTCGTCACCCCCGTCGCGGGGCCGGGCAACAGCATCGTCTTCCGCGACGGCGACGATGACGGGGACATAGGGACGACGTCCTTCGACACGCCCTTCCGCGTTTCGATCGGCGCGGCGCGGTGCAACCTGACGGACGGGGTCGACACCGTCTCCGTGACCTTCCGCACCCTGTTCGCGGGCGATCTGGAGACCATCCCCGCCTACGAGACCGGCCCCAACACGGGCCGGTTCCGGACCGCCCCGCTCTCCATCTTCCGCGTCGAGCGGGCGACGCCGGGCAACGACGTGCTCGAAGGCGCGCCGGGCGACGCGGCGGCGGCGCTGGCTTCCGCCTCCTGCGTCGGCACCACGCTGGAGACGACGCTCCGGATCCAGCCCGGCGGCTTCGTCTTCGACAGCGTGACCAACGAGCCGGTGGTCGGCGCGCTGGTGCTGGCCTTCTCGATGGACAGCCCGGTCCCGGTCAGCGAGAGCATGACCGACGCGAGCGGCTACTACGACCTCGGCGCCATCGCGCGCGGGGCCTACCGCATCGAGGTGACGCCCCCCGGGCGATACGCCCACCCGTCGGTGCGCGAGGCGTTCGACGGCTTCGCCCGGCGGGTCGACCGCGCCGCGTCCTACGGCGTGACGTTCCGCTTCGACGGGGGGCCGCTCTCGGGCGTCGACATCCCGCTCGACCCCGCCATGCCCGCGCCCATCGGCCTCGCCAAGGGCGCCGACCGGCGCGAGACGCGGCGGGGCGGCACCGTGCTCTACACCCTCGACGCGCGCAACAGCATGGCGCAGGCGCTGCTCGGCGCGCGCGTCACCGACACGCCGCCGGGGGGGTTCCGCCTCGTGGCCGGGTCCGCCGCGCTCGACGGGGCGCCGCTGGCGGCCGAGCCGGTCGTCGACGCGGACGGCACCATCGTCTTCGCCCTCGGCGACATGGCGCCCGAGACCGGCGCGACGCTGACCTACGCCCTGCGCGTCGGCCCCGCCGCGCGGCAGGGGCGCGCGACCAACGCCGCCGTGCTGGCCGGGGTGCAGGCGGGCACCGCCGCCGAGCGCCGCTCCGCCGTCGCCCGCGCCACCGTGCGGGTCGACGACCGGGGCGGCGTCTTCACCGACGAGGCGGTCGTGATCGGGCGCGTCTTCCTCGACCGCGACGGCGACGGCATCCAGCGGGTGGCGGACCGCGACGGCGACGGGCGCGCGGAGGAGGAGCCCGGCGTGCCGGGGGTCAAGATCGTCACCTCCTCGGGCCTGTCGGTCGTGACCGATTCGCTGGGGCGCTACTCGCTCTTCGGCCTGCCCGCGCGCACCACCGTGCTGGCGCTGGCGCCCGAGACGCTGCCCCCGGCCGCCGCCCCCCTCGCCATCGACATCGACGACGCGGAGGCCCCCGGCTCGCGCTTCGTCGACCTCGCCCGCGGCGACGTGCGGACCGAGACCTTCGCGCTGGCCTGGACCCCGCGCGCGGCGGCGGCGACGGCGCGGCGGCGCGCGGCGGGCGCGGGCCTCGACCCCGCGCAATCGCGGCTGCGCGACGATCTGCCCCTGACGTTCGAGCGGTCGCGCCGCCTCGGCTCGCGCGGGGAGACGGCGCGCCTGACGACGACCGAGATCTCGCGCGGGGGCGCCTTCGTGCCCGTCGCCGCTCCGGCCCCCGGGCGGGCCAGCCTCGCCGACGGCGCGCTGGTCGAGGCCGAGGAGATCGACCTCGCCGCCCTCGGCCCGGCCCCCGGTTTCGTGGGGCTGGCGGACGGCGCGCGCGTCGCTTCCCGCGCCATCCGCGTGCGCGTCAAGTCCCCCGCCGAGGCGGTCGCCGGGCTGGAGGTGAACGGCGAGACGATCCCCGAGACGGCCATCGGCACCCGCAAGGTCGACACCGGCGCGGGGGTGCAGCTGCACGAATACGTCGCCATCCGCCTCGCGCCCGGCGACAACGCCCTGACCCTGACGCTCGGCGACGCCTTCGGCAACGTGCGCGAGCGCCGGACGATCACGGTGTCGGCGCCGGGCGACCCGGCGGGCATCCGCCTCCTCGCGCCCCGCGCCGTGCCCGCCGACCCCGCCGCGCGGGTGCCCGTGACCGTGCGGGTCGTCGACGCGACGGGCCGGCCCGTGGGCGCCCCCGTCGAGGTGACGCTCGACGCGGAACGGGGCGCGTGGGACGCCGGGGACATCCGCGCCGGCGAGCCGGGACTGCAGGTGCTGGTCGACCGGGGCGAGGCGACGTTCGACTTCGTGCCGCCCGACCTCGTGGGCACCGAGACTCTGCGCGCGACCGGCTATCTCGGGTCGGCGGAAGCGCGCGTCGCCGTGACGCCCGACCTCGGCAACCGCGTCCTCGTCGGCGTGATCGAGGGGGCCGTGGGGATCGAGCGCCGGGGCGCGCGGGCCGTCGAGACGATCGCCGGGCAGGAGTTCAGCATCTTCGAGGAGACGACCGAGGGCCTGCGCGGACAGCTCTACCTCAAGGGCCGCATCCGGGGCGACGCCCTGCTGACGCTGCGCTACGACAGTGACCAGGACACGAACGACCGCCTGTTCCGCGACATCCGCCGCGACGAGTTCTACCCCGTCTACGGCGACAATTCCGAGCGCGGGTTCGACGCGCTCTCGGCGTCGAGGCTCTACGTCAAGGTCGAGAAGGGCACCTCCTACGTCCTCTACGGCGACATCGCGGTCGAGGCGCAGTCGCAGGCCGTGCGCCTCGGCGCCTATCGCCGCTCGCTCACCGGCGGGCGGGTGCATCTGGAGCGCGGGCCGGTCACGCTCGACCTGTTCGCCGCCCGGACGGACCAGGCGCAGCGCGTGGTCGAGATCCGCGGGCGCGGCGTCTCCGGCCCCTACGACGTCGATTTCGGCGGCATCGTCGACGGCTCCGAGATCGTCGAGCTGCTGGTGCGCGACCGCGACCGCCCCGACGTCATCCTCTCGGCCCAGCCGCAGGGGCGCCTGAGCGACTACGTGCTCGACTTCTTCGGCGGCACGCTGATCTTCAACCGCCCCGTGCCGCGCCTCGACGACGGGCTCAACCCCGTCTCCATCCGCGTCACCTACGAGACGGAGGACGGGGCGGGCGACGAATACGTCGTCTACGGCGGCGAGGCGCGGGTCGAGCCGGTCGAGGGGATCGCCATCGGCTACCGCGATCTGCGCTCCACCGCCGACCGCGCCTCCGACGAGCGGCGCACGGTGCGATCGGTCTTCGCGGAGGCCGACCTGCGCGGCTGGGGCGTCGCCTCGGTCGAGCTGTCCTCGACCACCGACCGCCTGGGCCGCACCGGGCGCGGCGCGCGGGCCGACTACGCGTGGCAGGACGCCGACACCTCGGTCCGCATCGAGGGCGCGGTGACGGAAGAGGCCTTCGACGCGCCCAATTCCAGCGTCCGCCCGGGCCGCGAGGAGATGCGCGCCCTCGTCGAGCGCCGCGTCGGCCCGCGCACGACCCTCGGGGGCGAGGGCCTCTATTCCCGCGACCGGACCACGGGCGACCGGCGCGTCGGGGCCGAACTCGCCGCGCGCCATGCCCTGTGGAGCAACGTCGAGGTGACCCTGGGCGGCCGCGCGGTCCACACCGACCGGGACGGCGAGGACGGGCGCGAGGTCTACAGCGCCATCGCCGGGGCGGCGTGGCGGCCCCGGGTCCTGCCCGGCCTCGCCCTGCGCGGGGAGGCGGAGCAGGATTTCGTCGACACCGACGCCCGGCGCCTCGTGCTCGGCGCCGATTACCAGGCGACGCCGGACCTGCGCCTCTACGCCCTGTCGGAGATCAGCACGGCGGAATCGGGACGCTTCGGCATCGGCGACGACGGCGACCTGGACTTCACGACCAGGGCGGGCGCCGAATACCGCCTGACCGACGCCGTCTCCGGGTTCTCCGAATACCGCACCGATCCGTCGACGGGCCTCGACGGCGGCCTCGCCCAGGGCCTGCGCGGGCAGTGGCGGCCGACCGGGGCGCTGTCGCTGCGCGCGGGGGTCGAGCATGTCGAGCCGCTGGCGAGGGGCGACGACCGCGAGACCTCCGCCACCCTCGGCGCCGCCTGGATCGACGACGATCGCGGCCTCGCCCTGCGCGGCGACGTGGAGGTCGACCGCGACGGCGAGGGATACGGCTGGTTCGCCAACACCTCGCTCGCCTGGGCGGTGAACGACGGCCTGACCCTGCTGGCGCGCAACCGCTTCGCCGTGGACGACCGGGGCGCGGGCCGCCTGCGCGACCGCCTGCGCCTCGGCGCGGCGTGGCGCCCGGCGCGGGACAGCCGGGTGCAGGTGCTCGGCCTCTACGAGTTCGAGACGGACGAGGAGGGGCCGCTGGACGAGCGGGCGCATCGCTGGTCGGCGGCCACCACCGTCACCCTCCACCCCCGCCTGCGCGTGAACGGCAAGTACGCGGGCGAGCGCTTCGCGGTCGACGGGGCCGGGTTCTCGGATGCGGGCACGCTGCACCTGGCCCGCGCGGGGGCCGAGTTCGACCTCGTGCCCCGGCGCTTCGCCCTGGGCGCCAACGTCATGGCCTTCACCGACGACGACGCGCAGACGCTGGTGACGGGCGTGGGGGTCGAGCTGAAGGCCCACGTGATGAGGAACGTGCAGCTCGGCGTCGGCTACAACCACGTCGACGTGGAGCGGACCCGCCTGCGCGACCTCTACCGCGCCGGGTTCTACGTGCGGGCCAAGATCAAGCTCGACCACGACATGTGGAACACGTTCGACTCGCTGGGCATGACGGGCGACCCCGTCGGCACCGTCCACCGGCGGTAGGCGCGACCCGCCCGCCCCGTCAGTCGCATGCCGGGGCGGGCAGCCACGACAGGTCGACCGCCGCGTCGCGGTCGCTGTAGCCGCAGATCCCGCCGAGCGCATCGACGCGCCGCAGCGTGATCGACCCCTCGCGCCGGTCGATGAGCTTGTCGAGCTGCAGGTCCATCAGCGTCTTGCTCACGGTCACGTTGGTCAGGGCGGTGGCGTCGCCGATCTCTCCCTGGTGCAGGGGCAGGGCGAAGGTGTCGGTCACCCCGGGGTCGGTGGCGCGCAGGCGGTGGAGGACGTCGAGCAGGAAGAACGCGACCCGCTCGCGCGCCGACGTCCTGCCCGTCGCGCGGATCCGGTCGAGCAGGGCGACCTGGTCGTGCAGGCTGATGGCGAGGAAGAGGGCCGCGAGCCTCGGCGCGCCGGTCAGGACCGCGTCCAGACCCTCCGCCGGGATCGGGCACAGCCGCGCCCCGGTCACGCTGCGCAGGCCCGTCGTCGCCCGGCCGAAGACGCGGTCCGCCATCCCCACGATGTCGCCGGGGTGGTGCAGGCGCACGATCTGGCGCCGCCCGTCCGGCGCGGTGCAATGGCTGTAGAGCCACCCCTCCGCGACGACGTGGGCCTGCGCGTGGGCGTCGCCCTGGCGGTGGAGGTCCGACTGCGCCCCCACGACCGTCTCCTCGCGTTCGAGCGAGGCGAGAAGGGCGCGTTCACGGTCGTCGAGGGGGGCGAGGCGGGACAGTTTCCTGACCAGAGCACTGCCGCTGTCGTCCATGCGTCTCTCACCGAATCCATACCGCGCGGGACGCCGCAGGACGGCGCCCGAAGGGTGCGATCTAGCGAGCGGGGGGCATCGGGGAAGGGGTGATTATCAAATGTTAATCGGGGTCCGGGGGTGGCATCCGGCGCGCCGGTGCCGCCGCCGCGAAGGGCGGCGGACGCGGGGGATTCCGGCGTCCTCGCGGGGGGCGCCATGGCCGTCGCCGTCGCCTTTGCCTTCGCCGCTACCCGACCGGACGGGGGCGGTTCAGGTGGCGGAATCCACCAGCTCGCCGACCCGGGCGAGGATGTCCCTGCGGAAGGCCGCGTCCGAATACCGCGCCGCCGCCGCGCGGACCCGGTCGACCATCTCGGCCCGCGCCTGTGCGTCCAGCGCGCGGAACGCCTGCAGCGCATCCGCCGCCCCGGTCGCCGAGCCGTACAGGTACCCCGCGCCCCACCGGCGCACGATCTCCGCCGGTGCCCCCTTCTCGTAGACGACCGGCACGCACCCGGCCGCCATGGCGCGCAGCAGGTCGTTCACGTACGGCTCCATCCGCTCGGGCATGCCGCGCATGTCGGTGCTGCAGCCGCCGGTGTCGAGGTACACGTCCGCGCGGTCCAGCTCCTCCTCCGCCACCCTGCGGGACGGGTCGAAATGGAAGGCGACGGGCAGCGTCCCGGCCTCGCGCTCGAGCCGGCCGACATGGATGGTGCAGCGTTCGGTGCCGTCGATGGGACCCATCAGCGACAGGGCCGTGTCGGGGTTCGCCGCATGGACCGCGTCGAGGATCGCGATGGACGTCGCGTGGTCGCCCGCGCTGCGCGGCGGCGCGAACGGCCCGGTGGAGAGCACCCGCAGGATGGCATCCTCCGGCTCCGCGCCCCCGCGCCCCCGGTGCAGCGGGCGGTGGTGCACGGGCCGGTCCGCCGGGTCGACGGGGGCGGCGACGGACACGCCCGTGGTGACGATCGGGATCATGCAGCCGAACCGGCGCTGGTCGGCGCGGACCTTCTCCTCGATGAAGTCGCTGTCGACGAAATACGCGTCCACCGCGTCGAGGCGCGCCGTCTCGGACCGGTGCGAGCGGTGCGCCGGGCGCGGGTGGCGGCAATGGACGATGTTGACGCGCGCGCGCATGGGCAGGGGCGGGACGATCTCCTCCGACGCCATGATCGTCACCGCCACGTCGTTCCAGTCGGGCACCTCCTCGTAGAGGCAGGGGCGGATGGCCCCCTTGCCCGGCGTCTCGATCCGCAGGTCCTCGATCAGGAAGGCGAGGCGCGTGGCGCTGACCCGCGCATCGGCGCAGAACAGGACGTCGTACCGCTCGCTCAGCGCCACCGCGCAGCACAGCAGGTAGCGCTCCTCGTCGCCGGGCGACAGGCCGGCGGGCGCGTGGACCACCGCCTTCTCGCGCGCGGGGTCGAACTCCGCGTTCAGTTCGGACGGAACCGTCCGGGGGCGGAAATCGGGCCGGCTGTAGAGCCACCGCTCCCGGAAGATCCTCCGGCTCCTTTCGAGGTGATGCACGAAACCCTCGGACAGGAACGAGCGGGTGGAGGCGTTCTCGTAGTGGATCACGAAGGAGCGGGGGAGGTGGTCCAGGCGGTGGCCCAGCATCTCCATGCGCTTGCACAGGTCGATGTCCTCGAAATAGAACGGCTCGTAGATGTAGTCGAACCCGCCGATCTCCTCGAACACCGACCGGCGGATGCAGCAGCAGGCGGCGGAGACGTACTGCACGCCGGTGACCGGCCCGTCGGGCGCGAAGGCGAGGTGCCGGTCGAGCGAGGCCCCCTTGTGCAGCTGCACCTCGCGCCCGCAGTCGGAGATGGTGCCCCCCGCCTCCTGGATGCGCAGGTCGGGATAGAGGAAGGTCGGCCCGACGGCGGAGGCCCCGGGCATGGCGTCGAGATGGGCGATCATCTCGTCGATCATCGTGGGGCCGACGAAGGCGTCGTTGTTGAGGAAGAGGATCAGCTCCCCGGCGCTCAGGTCGATCAGGACGTTGTTGCCCTCGCCGAAATAGAGGTTGCGGTCGCTGCGCACCGTGCGCACGTTGCCCATGTCGCGGGTGTATTCGGCGATGGTGAAGAAGTCCTCGGGCATGCTGCCGTTGTCGAGCACGATCACCTCGACGTCGCGGCGGGTGCCGGCGGCGGCGGCGATCGCCGCGACGATCGACAGCCCGGGCTTGCCGTAATCGAGGATCAGCACGCTCAGTTTCGGCTCGTCGACCGCCTTGGCGGTGCAGGCCAGCGCGCGGGTCAGGGCCGCCACCACGTCGCGGCCCGTTATCCTGTCGGCGCGGCACTCCTCCAATGGCCATTCGAGGAAGCGGTGCACCAGCGCGCTCGGCACGAGGAGCGGCGAGGGGGCGAGCGCCTCCAGCCGGTCCAGATACGTGTCGAGGGGCGCGACGGTCGGGTCCGGCCTGGTGCCCTTGGGCGGCGGGATCTCGTATTCCAGGGCCGAGGGGTCCCAGAACGGGCTGAACGGGATGCGGTACCTCTCCGGCTCGCAGAAGCTGTCGGCCCACAGGCCGCGCCGGGGCCACGCGAAATCCTCCGGCAGGTGGCGCATGGCGTAGCGGGTGTCGCAGAAGGGATGCGGCTCGCCCGTCACCTTCTCGCCGTTGAACAGGTAGTCGATCAGCTCGTTCTCGTAGACCATGGCGTCGCACGTGCGGCGGTAATGGGCCGGGGAGAAGCGGTCGAAATCGAGGTCGGCCACGGATGTCGCCGGGTCCGTCAGCCTGTCGAGCCACTCGAGCATGGTGGCGAAGCCGTGGCGCCTGAAGTCCTTGCGGACGAGGAGGGGGTGGAAATCGACCCATTCATCCCGCAGGACGCAGGCGGAGGCGTGCTGCACGCTCTCCTCCTCCGCGATCCCGGCCCGCCGGGCGCAATAGCCCGGATCGACGAGACCCGTGAGGAAGCCCGCCTCGTCGAAGGTGCCGATCTCCAGCAGGTCCTGCGCGTCGAGGTCGCGGAGTTCCCCCAGGCCCGGCACGGTGAAGGGGTTGAACTTCATCCCCCGGTGGAGACCCTCGCCCATGAAATGCTCGAACGGGTCGCCCTCCGCCCCGTCGGCGGTGCCGCCGGCGACGCCCTCGACGTACTCGTCGCAGAACAACCGGTCGCGGAAGACGATGTTCTTCTCGATCAGGATCGCGGAGTTCCTGGCGTCGAAGAGCATGTAGCAGTTGTCGGGTAGCGCCTCCTCGAGCGGGATGTCGACGAAGGCGATCTCCCCCCCGACCCGCAGGACCGCGCGCTGCGGCTCCCCGTCCTGCACCCTGACCTCGACGGACAATCTGTCCGCCCCCCCCTCCACGACCAGCCAGCCGCCGATGCGCTCGCCCTTCTCCGACAGCCAGATGCTGCCGAGATAGGGGGTGGGGACCGGGTCGCCGCCGAACGATTCGACCTGTTCGAGGTATCGCTTGCCCGAGCAGTGCCGCAGGACCCGGATCAGGGCGCGCTGGATGGCCAGGTCGTCGGGGTGGGCCTTGGCGAACCCGGCGTAGAACTCCGCCACGGCGGTGGTGGGAAGGTGGCGCTTCCTCACCTCGCCGGACCCGAGGAGGTTGGTCACCACCCTGAACAGCGTGTCCTCGCCGCGCACCGTGTTGACGATGGCCCTGTACCCGTCCTCGTCCACGGCGCGGTCGAGGATCTTCGCGTACATGATCGAGATCAGCACGTCGAGATTCCGGGCGATGTCGTTCGTCATGCGGATCTTCCATCGGTCGTCGGGGTCGGTTCGGAACGGGGCGAGGGAAAACTGGAACACCGGCAAAACCCGGACGCCGCCGGACTTCGGGGAAGGGCGTCGCACGGACCGCGACAATAGGAGCAGTCGCAAGGGGTATCAACGACATTCCGGCGCCCCGGGCGCGGGGCCGTGCCCCGGCGATCCGGCGGCCGTTAACTTTCGCGCCGGGCCGACAGTCACCCCCGGGCGCCTGCCGGGGGACTGCGAGCCGATCACGCTTCATGAATCTTCAGGCTTTTCGAACCCTTGAATTCCGAAATTCAGGGGCAACCGGAAGAATACAGGATGGCGTCTGCCTCGATCGCGTGCCGCGTGCCCGCCGCGGTGGCCCTGTCCCTCGGCGTGCTGTGCTGCGGCGCGACAGGGGTGTCGGCGGCGGGGGCGGGGACGGCGGGCGATCCGTTCACGGCGCTGGCGGAGGCGCATTCGGTGCCCTCGGGGCGCCATCACTTCGACACCGGCGGCGGCGCGTTCGAGGCGGACGTGGACGGCGCGCAGGGCGGCGGCCGGGTGCCGGTGCTGCAATACGGGCATGCGAGCGGGACCAATCCGCCCCTGTCGATCCTCGGCGCGGGGGCCGACCTGCCGGTCACCTCCACCGCCCCCCTCGGCACCGACGAAAGCGCCGACCCCGCGCGGTGGGGCCACGCGGGCAACGCGGCGACGAGCGGGTTTCCTGGCGACATCGAGCTGCGCCGGTACGGGCGGGCGAGCGGCCACGGCCGGACGATCCATTTCCGGTCGTCCCTCGGCGACGATTGCGTGCGGACGGGGTCGGGCGACTTCGACGGCCTCGCCACGTCCTTCACGCCGCTGAGCGGGTACGACGCCTTCCTGCCTGCGACGGCCAACCGGTACTTCGCGGGCCGGGGCGACGAGGCCATGACGAACTTCCCGTTCTACCAGGGGAGCACCCGCCACTGGGGCGTGCAGGGGCTGAACTCGCGGTGGGAAGTCGACGTCACGCCCCCCACATCGGGCCGGACGACGACGGCCAGTGGAGCGTTGCCACCGCCAACGCGACCGGCATCGCGCGCAACCTCGATACGGGGGGTGATCGTGGACGGTATCGCGGCAACGGCATCCATTCGAACGGCCAGCTGGGTATCGACCTGAACGGCGACGGCGGCGACGGCACCGACCCCGCCGTCACCCACATCCGCATCCGCCCCGACGGCGCCTTCGACCCCAATACCGGCACACCCCCCAGCATCGACATGCGATACGAGGTCGTCCTGTTCTAGACCGGTGGCCACCTGCCGCCGCCTGTGCTAGCACCGCCCCCTTCGATGACGGACAGCGGAATTCCCACGATGCAGCGAACGGCGCCGGACGATGCGTCCGACTCCACGGCCCGGCGCGTCCTCCTGATCGAGGCGGATGCCCTGCGGCACCTGGCCGATACCCTGCCCGCCGACTTCGCGGGGGCCGTCGGGGCGATCCTGCGCTGCACGGGGCGCACCATCGTCTCGGGCATCGGCAAGTCGGGCCATATCGGGCGCAAGATCGCGGCTACCCTCGCCTCGACCGGCACCCCCGCCTATTTCGTGCACGCGACCGAGGCGAGCCACGGCGATCTGGGGATGATCGGGGCGGACGACCTGTGCCTCCTCATCTCCAATTCGGGCGAGACGGCGGAGCTGCGCGACATCGTCTACCACACGCGCCGCTTCTCGATCCCCATGATCGGCATCTCGTCGCGGGCGGACAGCACCCTGATGCGCGCGGCGGACTACCGCCTGACCCTGCCGCGCCAGCCGGAGGCGTGCCCCATCGGCATGGCGCCGACCACCTCGACCACCATGACGCTGGCCCTGGGCGACGCGCTGGCCGTCGCGCTGATGGAGCGGCGCGGCTTCGTCGCCGCCGATTTCGGCAAGTACCACCCGGGCGGCAAGCTGGGCGCGCAGATGCGCAAGGTCGCCGACCTGATGCACGGGGGCGACGCGGTCCCCGCCCTCGACATGGACGCGCCGATGGCCGACGTCCTGCTGGCCATGACGTCCAAGGGCTTCGGCGTGGCCGTGCTGGTGCGCGACGGCGCGATCGGCGGCGTCATCACCGACGGCGACCTGCGCCGCAACATGCACGGCCTGATCGAGCGGCGCGGGCGCGACATTGCCAACACCGCCCCCCTGACCGTGCCGCCCGACATGCTCGCGCCCGAGGCGCTGGCCCTGATGAACAGGCGCAAGGTGAGCGTGCTGATCGTCGCCGACGCGGACCGCCGGCCCGTGGGCGTGCTGCACGTCCACGACCTGCTGCGCGCGGGGGTGGTGTGACGGGGGGCCGCGCGCCCGTCCGTCCGCCTTCGTCAAGATTCCGTGAACGTTAACGGATTGTAAACCCGATCGGCGGGATACGCACGCATGCCACGAACCGATGCCGGACACTGTACGACGTGCAGTTGCGGGGCCGGTCCGCATGCGTATCATGACGCATGATATTTCGAGATGGATGACGACGACGCGCGCCCCGCGGCTCCGACCGACAGGAACGCGCGCGTCAAGGGCAGGAAGGACAGACCATGATCACCAGGGCCGAGGCCATCGACGCGATCGACTTCGAACTGATCGTATCCGGGGGAGGGGGGGTCACGTACAGGCTCGGCGACCCCCTCAACGGGGACAGCGACACCGATACCGCCTACGTCTTCGACTACCAGTATTCCGGCAACACCCAGCCGGGCGACATGACCAGCGCGCAGGAGCAGTTCGACGACTGGCGCCCCCTCTCCGGCGCCGAGCGCGTGCGGTTCGAGGAGATGCTCCGCTACGTCGAGAGCATCGGGAACGTGGAGTTCCGCAAGGTCTCCGGCTCGGCGGACCCGACGCTGAACGTCGGCAAGGTCTCGCTCGACGGCAACACGGCGGGGATCGGGGGCTTCGGCTACGGCGTCTCGGTCGTCGACGAGACCGTCAGCCTCACGGATTACGACAACTTCGTCGTCTACGACAACTCCCTCTCGATCGCGGGCGGACAGGACAACCTGATCCTGCACGAGCTGCTGCACGCCCTGGCGATGAAGCACCCGTTCGACGGCACCCCGACGCTGCCGACCGCCTTCGACAACAACAAGTACACCATCCTCTCCTATACCGATAACCCCGATAACGGGATGACCGGCGACGGCTTCCAGATCTTCGACATCGCGGCGGTCCACCAGCGGTGGGGCGCCAACATGGACACCGCCACCGGCGACACCACCTATACCGGCAGGCGCAACACCACGGTCGACACGATCTGGGACGCGGGCGGAACCGACACGTTCGATGCCTCGGCCCGCAGCAACCACGTCACGCTCGACCTCGGCGAGGCGAAGTTCTCGACCTTCGCCACCAGGAACGACGTGGCGATCGCCTACGACGTCGTGATCGAGAACGCCATCGGCGGGTCGGGCAACGACACCCTCGTCGGCAACGCCGCCGCCAACGCGCTGCGCGGCGGGTCGGGCAACGACGGCCTCTTCGGGGCGTCCGGCGACGACTTCCTCGTGGGCGGCATGACCGGCGACGCGACCGACACGGCGGGGGGTCAGGTCTACCGCATCTACCAGGCGACGCTCGACCGGGCGCCCGATACCGCCGGGTACGGCGTGTGGGTCGACCGCCTCGAATCCGGCGCGCGCAGCGTGCAGGAGGTCGTGACCGGCTTCGTCGCCTCCAGCGAGTTCCAGCGCGTCTACGGCACCCTGACCGACCGCGATTTCGTGACCCTGCTCTACAACAACGTGCTCGAGCGTGCGCCCGACACCGCCGGGCTGAACGGCTGGCTCACGAACCTGTCGAACGGGACCGCGCGCGAGAACGTGGTGATCGGCTTCTCGGAAAGCGCGGAGTTCAAGGCCGGCACGAGCATCGCGGCGGGCGCCTATACCGACGCATTGTCGGGGCGCCTCCAGTCCGGCTTCCTCGACGACGTCTTCCGCCTCTACGGCGCGACGCTCGACCGCGACCCCGATGCGACCGGTCTCGACGTGTGGAGCGGCAGGCTGGCGGAGGGGCAGTCCTACGCCTCCATCGCCGCGGGCTTCACCAACTCGACCGAGTTCGTGCGCACCTACGGCGACCTCGACGACCGGGGCTTCGTGAACCAGCTCTACCGCAACGTGCTCGACCGCGACGGCGACGATGCGGGGGTGGCCGGCTGGCTGTCGCGCCTCGACGGGAGCAGCACGCGCGAGGACGTGGTGCGCGGCTTCGCCCAGAGCGTCGAGAACATCGAGAAGACCATGGCGGCCTTCGACGAGTACATCTCGGCGGGCGGCGGCGACCGGCTGGTCGGCGGCGACGGCAACGACACGCTGGCGAGCGGCTACACCGCCGATACCTTCCAGTTCGACGCCGACGAGGACGGGCTGGACACGGTGCTCCAGCTCGACGCGTGGGACACGCTGCGCTTCCGCGACTTCGGCTACGACACGGCGTCCGACGCGCTCGCGAAGATGCGCGACACGGGGCCGGACGTGCGCTTCGACGACCAGGGCGTCTCCATCGTCTTCTCCGGCACGGATCTCGCGACCCTCGGCGAGGTGGACTACCTCTTCGTGTGACGCATGACGGGCCGGGCCGCGTGGCAGCGACGCCACGCGGCCCGGCCCATTCTCCCCCCGATACCCCGATCCCGGTTCGTTCCGCTTGCGTTTCGCGGGGAAACGCACATTGATCGGTGCATCGTTCGCATTCGACATGGGGCGCCGCGGCGTCCGGGGGGAAAGCCATGAACTACCAGTCCTGGGGCAGCGTCTACGATCTGGACATCGTCCCGTTCGTCTCGACGACGACGACGCGCCGATACGCCAACGACGACGGCACCGAGACGCGGGTGACCGGTTTCGGCTTCAACACCGATCCGCTGGACTTCCTCGACACGGGCACGATCACCGGCCTGAGCCGCTTCGACCCGTCGACCGGCAAGACCCTCATCTCCTTCACCGGCGCGCGGGTCGACGTGGCGTCCGAACTCAACCCCCATTTCGCGGCGTCGCAGCGGGCCGAGGCGGCGCTCCTGCCCCTGCTCGACCTCCTGACGTTCGAGGACGGCTTCGACCGGGAGACCTTCGCCGACCGCTCGATCAAGGTCGTCGACGAGAACGGCCGCACGCTGCAGTTCGTCGGCCGGGGTCTCGACCTCGACGGGCGCTCGGCGGCGGCGACGGGCGTGGTCACCGAGATCCGGGTCCTGCGGCCCGACGGCACGCAGCTGGCCACGTCCGGCCCCGTGAACTTCACGATCCTCGAGCTCGAATCCTCCATCGACGACAGCGAACCGCAGGACGTCTTCGGCAACTTCATCTCGCAGGATGCCTCGACCATCTTCGTCGACCCCAGCTACGGCCTCGCGTCCGATTTCGAGCCGATCCTCGAATACCTCGTCCTCGGCGGTCCCAAGAGGTTCGACCTGTCGTCGCAGGACTTCTCGGTCGTCGATTACGGGTTCTCCACCACGGGTCTCGTGGCCGACCTGGCGGACGGAACGGTCGCGCGCGAGGGCGTCGTCGACACCTTCACCGGAACCGGCCCGGGCACCTACCTGCTCGCCGGGTCGTATTACGACGACGACATCACCGCCGGGGGCCTGTTCGACTTCATCGACGGTTCGGGCGGCAACGACACGCTCGACGCGTCCGATGTCGGATCGCTCGTCGTCGGCGGCACCGGCAACGACCGCGTCTACGGGGGTGCCGCACCCGATTCACTCTACGGCGGCGATTTCGACGAGGATAACGGCTTCCGGGATACCCTCGACTACTCCCGCTCGACCGCCGGGGTGACGGTCGACCTCTCGACCGGGGCGGCCTCGGGGGGGTTCGCGCAGAACGACTTCATCGACGGGTTCGAGCATCTGGTCGGCTCGACCCGCGCCGATACCCTGTCGGGCAACGCCCTGGGGAACATCCTCGAAGGGGGCGGGGGGAGCGACGTGCTGTCCGGGCGCCAGGGCAACGACGTGCTGGTCGGCGGTACGGGCAGGGACATCCTCTTCGGCGCGTCGGGCAACGACTTCCTCGTGGGCGACGTCACCCGCGACGCTTCCGACACGGCGGGGGGGCAGGTCTACCGCATCTACCAGGCGACGCTCGACCGGGCGCCCGATACCGCCGGGTACGGCGTGTGGGTCGACCGGATCGAATCTGGCGCGCGCAGCGTGCAGGAGGTCGTCAGCGGTTTCGTCGCCTCCGGCGAGTTCCAGCGCGTCTACGGCACCGTGACGGACCGCCAGTTCGTGACCCTGCTCTACAACAACGTGCTGGACCGCGCGCCCGACACCGCCGGGCTGAACGGCTGGCTGGCGACCCTGTCGAACGGCACGAGCCGCGAGAACGTGGTGATCGGCTTCTCCGAAAGCGCGGAGTTCAAGGCCGGCACGAGCATCGAGGCGGGCGCCTATGCGGGCGCCCTGTCGACCCGCGCCCAGTCCGATTTCCTCGACGACGTCTTCCGCCTATACGGCGCGACGCTCGACCGCGCCCCCGACGCGGGCGGCCTCGAAAGCTGGAGCGGCAGGCTGGCCGACGGTCAGTCCTACGTCTCCGTCGCTTCCGGCTTCACCAACTCGACCGAGTTCGTGCGCACCTACGGCGACCTCGACGACCGGGGTTTCGTGAACCAGCTCTACCGCAACGTGCTCGACCGCGAAGGCGACAGCGCGGGCGTGGCCGGTTGGCAGGCCCGCCTCGACGGCGGCAGCTCGCGCGAGGAGGTGGTGCGCGGCTTCGCCCAGAGCAGGGAGAACATCGAGAAGACCGCAGGGGCCTTCGACGCCTACATCACCGCGCGCGGCGGTGACAGGCTCGATGGCGGGTCGGGCAACGACACGCTGGCGGGCGGCTACACCGCCGACATCTTCCAGTTCGATGCCGACGAGGACGGCGTCGACGTCGTGCTGCAGATCGATCCGTGGGACACGCTGCGCTTCCGCGACTTCGGCTACGACACGGCGTCCGACGCGCTCGCGAAGATGCGCGACACGGCGTCCGACGCGCTCGCGAAGATGCGCGACACGGGGGCGGACGTGCGGTTCGAGGATCAGGGCGTCACCATCGTCTTCTCCGACACCGACCTCGCCACCCTCGCGCAGGCCGACTACCTCTTCGCCTGATCGCGGACCCCCCGCCCCGGCGGGGGCCGCGCCCGATGCGAAGACACCCCTTGTCCCGCCGGGCCGGGGGTGCGACACACGGCACGCTTGCGACCGCCGCGTCGATCCACCGTTCCCCTGCCCCTCGGTTCCGTCCGGGGGGATCTTCCGAAAGGCTTCCTCCCATGGTCATCGAGACGCGGCCGCCCTTCGACCATCTCTACCACTACGCGTGCGACTTCGATGCCGTGGCCACCATCACGCATTTCTGGCGACGCGATGCCGAACCGCATCCCGACCTGGCGACCAACTTCCTCGCAACCCGCATCCCGCCGAAGATACATCCAGCGATCCTCGACAGGATGCTGGGCAGGGTCGAGCGCCCGCCGAACCCGGGAAACTGGCATGCCGACATCGCCGAATGGGCCTCGGCCCTGCGGGCGGTGCGCCAGGCGAAGGGCGTCTTCCGCATCGTCGAGCTGGGCTGCGGCTGGGGCTGCTGGCTGGTCAACACGGGCATGGCGGCCCGGCACCGGGGGCTGGCCGTCGACCTGATCGGCGTCGAGGGCAACGACCTCCACCTCGAGAACGCCCACGACGTCCTGCGCCTCAACGGCTTCGGCGAGGGCGAGTTCAGGCTGCTGCACGGCGTCGCCGCGCCCCGCGAAGGCACGGCGCTCTTTCCCACCGCCGATGCCGAGCGGAGCCTGTGGAACGGCAAGGCGGTCTTCTACCCCGACGACGCCACGCTGGCCCGGGCAAAGGACGACCCCGAGGTGCAGATCCTCGACTGCTATCCGCTCGAAAAGCTCGGCGGCGGCGAGGTCGTCGACCTGCTGCACATCGACATCCAGGGGGCCGAGGTCGAGTACATCCGCGGCAACCTCGACGCCGCAACCACCTACGTCCGCCGCGTCCTCATCGGCACCCACAGCCGCAGCATCGAAGGCGCGCTGATGGAGATCTTCGTGGAAGCCGGCTGGCGCCTCGAAATGGAACGTCCGGCGATCATCGTCCTGCAGGACGGCAAGCCGAAGACGAAGATCGACGGCGTCCAGATGTGGGTGAACCCGGGTCTCTAGACGAACGTCGCGGATGTCCGAAGCGCCCCCTCGGCGACGGCATCCCGGAAGACACCACCGAGAAGACCGACCGATCGGCGACGGGTCCGCACGGTGCGGCCCGCGCGCCGTTCCCGTCGGGATCGCCCGCGTCGTGCAGGCCCGTCGGCATGCGAAACCGGAGCATGACCCGCTCGAGTAGAAACATGCGCGACCCTATCGAAATCGTATCGACGCACAGTACAGAAGTCGAAACATCGATACTTGCCCCCCCGTTTAATTCAAAATTAATATCGATTGATATAATCGACACCGAAGATCGGAATCTTCCGCCAATTCAGAATCGCAAGGAAGATCATGGAACCCGACGAATTCTTCGCCGATACTATCGAGTTCATAATCATCCTCTGCAACCTCCCGTTCATCGCCGTATTACTTGCGGATGCAATGGCAGCCGAACACTCGCCCGCCCGCTTCGCCCGGGTCGGCTAGGGGATGGGTCCCGTCGTGAAGGCGGCATCGAGGATGCGCGCGCTCCGGTTCCTGGTCGCGGCGCTCCTGTTCTCCTCCCTCGTTTTGGCCGGGCCGACCCCCGTGCAGGCCGCGGGCTGCATCGAGGCGTTCGACTTCGGCGCGGGCGGCTGGGTGGGTCTCGGCAACACGTCGAACGGCTCGAATTTCGGCTACGGCGGGTCCGACAACACCGGCGGTCCCTCCGGCGGGGGGGAGATCGGCGGGACCTTCCACCGCTACAGCACGAACGGCGCGCGCCCCTACTTCACCCGCGCCATCGGCACGACGGTCGACCAGACCGGGAGCCTGCGCGCCGAGGGCGAGCTCTTCGTCGCCGGCGGGGCGAGCGCGGAGGCGATGCTCGGCTTCGTGGAGCACGGCACGGCGGTCGACCGCAACTTCGCGGGCCTGCACTTCAACGACCAGGGGGGCAGCGAGTACCGCCTGGCGCTCCAGTTCATGAATTCATCCGGCCAGGCGCTGCGCGGCGCGGCGGTGGTCCTGTCCTCGGTCCCGTCCGTCTTCGTTCTCGGGTACGATCCGGCCACCCGGGTCCTGAGCGCCGTGGTGAACGGCACGACGATCCCCTCCATCGACCTCGATTCCATGGGAACGAAGGCCTTCGCGCTCGACGGTTTCGGCCTGACGATGCAGGAAGCGCTCAACCACACCGTCGATGGCAGCATCGACATCTTCGTCGACGCGCTGAAGGTCGAGCACGACGGCGGGCGCTGCGCCTTCGACGGGTCCACGCTGACGGTCCGCAACGCGAACGACGCGGGCGAAGGGTCGCTGAGGCAGGCGATCACCATCGCGAACTCCGACGGCGCCCGTGACGCCATCGCCTTCGACATTCCCGGCGCGGGGCCGCACACCATCGCGCTCGCCTCCGCCCTGCCGCGGATCACCGACGACGGCACCGGCATCGACGGCACGACCCAGGCGGGCGCGTCCTGCGGCGACCTGTGGGGCGGCCTGCCGCATACGCTCCGGATCCACCTGGACGGCGGCGGGGCGGAGATGACGGCCCTCGACGTCGGCGCGAGCGGGGTGGTGCTGAAGGGCCTCGCCATCTCGGACATCGCCACCGGCACGGCGGGGCGAGCCATCCAGTTCGACACGGGCGCGGCGAACGGCACGCTGCAATGCTCCTATGTCGGCCTCGCGCCCGACGGGTCGCAGGCGGCGGCGACGGGCTATGCCGGGGTCTCCATCCGGGCCGCGAACACGCTGATCGGCGGCACGGGGCCGGGGGATGGCAACGTCATCACCGACGCCGACAATTCGGGCATCCTGACGGCCACGGGGGCGAACGCCCTGCGCGTGGTCGGCAACTTCTTCGGCACCGACCCGACGGGAACGGTGGCGCGCAATTCCGGCACGCATCGCGGCATCGGCAATTCGGCGGGCAGCGTGACCTGGGCCGAGATCCGGGGCAACGTGATGTCGGGGATGGGCCGCGCCATCTCCGTCGACGCGAACGACGTCGTCTCCGGCTCCTCGGGCGACGTGGTGATCGCGGGCAACCACATCGGCGTGGACCGCACGGGCAACGCGCCGATCCCCAACACCTCCGACGGCATCTTCTTCAACACGGGGTCCATCTCCGGCGTCACCGTGGGCGGCACGGGGCCGGGCGACGGCAACGTCATCTCCGCCAACACGAACCACGGGGTCAGGATGATCGGCGTGAGCGACATCACGTTCACCGGCAACCACATCGGCCTCGGCGCGGACGGCACCACCGACCTGGGCAACGGCGTCAGCGGCCTGTCCCTGGAAGGGACCACCGGCATCGCCATCGGCGACGGCATGGCGACCGGTCGCAACGTCCTCTCGGGCAACGGCGGCCGCGGCATCCAGATGCGGGACGTCACGACGACCTATATCGGCGGCAACGTCATCGGCCTCGCGGCGAACGGCGATGCGGTGCGCCCCAACGCGCTCGGCATCTTCGGCGAACCGTCCTCGACCAGCAGCGGAACCACGATCCAGGGCAACGTCATCTCCGGCAACCTGACCCGCGGCATCCTGTTTTCCGCCACCGGCAACGACAACGCCGGTCTGACCATCCTCTCCAACCGCATCGGCACCGATGCGACCGGCACCCTCGACCGCGGCAACGGGCAGGAGGGGATCCGCTTCAACTTCAATTCCGCGACCAACTCCGGCATCGTGATCGGCGCCGTCGGGATGGGGAACGTGATCTCCGGCAATGCCGGCGACGGCATCTTCCTGGCGGGCGACGCCGCCATCGCCGTCATGGGCAACCTGATCGGCGTCGGGGCGGACGGCACGACCCCCCTCGGCAACGGCGGCAACGGAATCCAGCAATCGGGCGTCGCCATCCGGCTGGGCGGCGCGGGCGCGGGCATGGGTAACGTCATCGCGCATAACGGCCGCGCCGGGTTCCTCGCGGCCGGCGGCGCGGGGACGGCGGCCATCGTCGGCAACCTGTTCCACCGCAACACCGATCTGGGCATCGACCTGGGCGGCGTCACCGACGGGTTCGGCGACGGCGTCACGCCCAACGACGCGGGCGACGGCGACGCCGGGCCGAACGACCTGCTCAACTTCCCGGTCCTCGCGTCGTTCACGGCGGACGGGACGACGGCCACCGCCTTCGACCTGACGCTCGACGTGCCCGCCCATGGCGCGGGCTATCGCGTCGACTTCTTCCGGAACACGGTGTCGGAGACCCATGGCGAGGGCGAGATCCACCTCGGCCATGTCGACGTCGCCCATGCGGGCGGCACCCTGCGCTACACCGGCACGCACACGGCCAACGCCGCCGTGTCGCCCGGCGACCTCGTCGCGGCCACCGTCACGCGCATCGTGTCGGGCACCACCTACGACATCACCTCCGAATTCTCGGCCACAATCGCCGCCACCGCCGGGCCGGACCCGCTGATCGTGACGAGCACGGCGGATACCGATACCGTCGGCACCCTGCGCCACGCCATCGTGCACGCCAACACGAACCCGACGGCCGACGCGATCACCTTCGCCATTCCGGGCGCGGGGGTGCACACGATCGCCCTGACCGCCGGCCTGCCATACGTCACCGACGACGGCGTGAGCATCGACGGCACGACCCAGGGGTCCGCCGCGTGCGGCCAGCTGACGGCGGGCACGCCCCACGACCTGAAGATCGAGATCGACGGCGGCGGCCTGAACGTGGTCGTCCTCTACGCCGATGCCGCGTCGGTCACGTTCAAGGGCCTCGCCATCGGCAACTCGCAGGGCAAGGGCCTCTTCGGCTCGCCCGCGTCGCCCGGCCTGCGACTGGAATGCAGCCACGCGGGGGTGCGGGCCGACGGCGCGACGCCGTGGCCGCTGGTCACCAGCGACACCGTCGGCGGCGCCAACCAGGCGCGCGCGAACGGGGCCGTGATCGTCAACAACCTGTTCTCGGGCAACTCGGACGACAGCGACACGGGCCTGCTGCTGACCGACGTGGATGGCGGGACGATCACGGGCAACATCATCGGCCTGGACGCGACGGGCACCGTCCCGCTGCCGAACGGGGGGACCGGACTGTCGCTGTCGCGGGTGTCGAACGTCGTCGTCGGCGGCACCACGGCGGCGACGCGCAACGGCGCGCACGGCATCGTGGTCAGCGGCGGCTCCTCGACCGTCACGGTCATCGGCAACCACGTGGGGACGGGTCTGGGCGGCAACGCCGCGCTGCCCAACGTCGAGGACGGCATCACCGTCCCCGACGCCGCGACGGTCACCATCGGCGGCACCGGGGCGGGCACGGGCAACGTGATCTCGGGCAACGGGCGGCACGGCGTCTTCCTGTCCGACGCGACGGGGACCGCCATCCTCGGCAACCACATCGGCATCGGGCGCGACGGCACCACGCCGCTGGGCAACGGGCGCGGCGGCGTGGAGATGAACGGCACCTCCTCGGTCGCCATCGGCAACGGGGCCGCGTCGGGGCGCAACGTCATCGCCAACAACCGGGGGCGCGGCATCACGGGGATCGGCATCCAGTCGGGCGTGACCATCGCCGGCAACTACGTCGGTACCGACGCGAGCGGCAACGTCGCCCTGCTCAACGCCGGGGATTTCGCCGTGGGGGCCAGAGACGGCATCGCGATCAACGGCGGCACCAAGACGGGCATCGCCGTGCGCGACAACGTCATCGGCGGGTTCGACGGCGCGGGGATCGAGTTCTACACCGCCGCCGGTTCCGGCATCTCCCTGACGGGCAACAGGCTGGGCATCGGGGCCGACGGCATCAGCGACATCAGCGGGGCCGTGGGCTTCAGCCAGGCGGCCATCTACATCGGCGGCGTCTCGACCGGCGCGCTCGGCATCGCGGTCGGTGGCACGGGGCCGGGGGACGGCAACGTCATCGCCAACGCCGTCGCCTACGGCGTCTTCGTCGGCAAGCGGACCGGCGTGACGGTGCGGGGCAACACCATCACCGGCAACGGCGCCGACGGCCTCGGCATCCACGCGGACAGTGGCGCCGCGATCCTCGGCAACCGCATCCACGGCAACACCGGCCTGGGCATCGACCTCGGCCTGGACGGCGTGACGGCCAACGACGCGGGCGACGGGGACGGGGGGCCGAACGAGG
>JAULKR010168561.1:0-76362 GCA_032356305.1 Prasiola linearis
GGCGCAAAAATCTCTGATTTTCCTGAGTCTTCTTCTGGTGAGAAGAGAAATGCAGGGCCTCCTGAAGATATACTTTATTGATGCGATAGCAGCATTGCAATTAACCGGGTTTGTGAAGTGCAAGGGTTTTGGCCATTTTTGGCTAAAACCCTTGCACTTCAGGTGTCAGATTTAGACATAAGTATCGAACACTATTATATGAAAGACTTTTTCAGCAGGCCCTATCTGAACCCTAAGTGCGATATTTTAGCATCACCCAGTCCTCCACAACTACTTGCTCCGGAGTAGAAAGAGATAGTTTTCGAGCTTTAGCAGCCTGCTGGTAGACAGAGGTCAATTCTGAGCGTTGGTCCAGCCTGATTCCTGATAGCAGCAGTAGGGAGTGCTCCGCATTGAGCACACTCAGAACTTTCAGTGCAATTTCACTGAGAATACTCAGATAAATATTGGCGACCACAAAATCAAATCTTAGCTCCGGACTTTGCTCACAAAGCGTCTCCAGCGTTCCCTGCACAACCTCAATCTGCTCCCTGACGCCGTTAATCCGAAAGTTATCCCGGGCATTAATTATAGCCTGAGCATCGTTATCGACTGCAATAATTCTGATTTTTTTAGTCTCAAATAGCTTAGCTAAAACCACAGCCAAGATTCCACTGCCGCTGCCTAGATCAAGAATATTTATCGATTCTGATTGCGAGAAGACAGCCGGACTCTCTGAGCTGATTGCCTCAATCAGCATGCGGGTGGTGGGATGATGTCCCGAACCAAAACCCATCCCGGGGATGATCTGAATTAACCCTGCGGGAGGGTCTGCAAGTGCTTCTTCAGTTGTCGCGATAAAAGAGAAAGAGAACTGATTGAGGCTAAAATCAGGGAAATGCTCTCGCCAGTTTTGCTGCCAGTTATAAGCTGAGAGGTTATCCGTCTCGATCTTGGCCGGAAGCTTTTCCAGCTCAAACCTGACCCGGTCGTACTTCTCAGCAGTAAAACTCGTCAGCAGATATTCGGGGTGATCCGTGTTAACAGCATCAGCTCCGAGCTCGAAAAGCTGCCAACAAACTAACTCAGTGCTAGCTGCAAGCCTTGGATAAACCCGCAGGCTGACCCAGTTACTTGCATCCACTGTTTAAAAGACAGCCTAAATCTACTTCTGGCAGCAACCTGTCTTCTCACCGGTTTTAGCAAGCGGCATTGCGCCGCCGGCTACGCCTTCAGCACACGGACATGATTTAACTTTTGAGAGAACACTTAGCGCAAAGAAAGTCGGAGCCCAGAGACCAACAAAAATTCCAAAGCGTTCCGCATGAGCAACTGATTCAGCAGTTTCGCCGCTGGCAGTATACCAAAACACGATTGAGGCAAGAATTGAGAGAAAACCCAGAACCATCAGAACAGTGCTGATTGTAGAACAACAGCTTTTTTTAGGAGAACAACAAGACATAAGATTTTGAAAATTAAAATTTTGACCAGCCTACATCTCATTTGATTTTAAGAAAAGACAGGCGCTGCCGGCAAGCGCAGAGCTGTGCTCAGGGTACAAGCTTTTCGAGCAGACTATCTTCAATGACTTCGGCCTCAGATAGTTCTTCTGAAGGCTGCGGTTTGACCGTCTGCGGCAGGACCTTCTGCATAGGCTGCTTGCGCGTAATCTTAGGATATGTTGCCAGCTCTTTAGTGACATATGAGGCAGGCATTTTGGTTTTGGCTGTAACCATACCGACAGGAATTCGCACAATGGCAGACGGCTGCAGACTTTTAGGCCTGATATGGCCATTGTAGGTGCTAATCTCGGGCCAGTTCGCTGCCTCTCCGGTATACCATTTTGCAATCATCGAAGGATTCTCGCCCTGATAGGCCACACGGTGGACGATCATTTCCTCAGTTTCGAGCTGATGAGCACTGCAAGCGGTCAATATCAGGACTAAAGTTCCGCAGATTATTTTCTTCATAGAGTTCTACCTTAATATCACCTGACGGACCTCTTGAGAAAACAGAAGTTAGAGGCCCATCCTCCGGCCCAAACCCCTAAGAGCAAGCCAAACAGTGTATAATTAACTAACAGAGAAAGCTTTAAGGCTAAAGAATCAAAAACTCAAGGGCAGCACAGAATTGAGGGTAGATTAAAAAATTTGTACGCTTGCGGCCCAACGACAGCTATATTGGCTGTTCTAATTGGCACGCTGCTAAATTACTATTAAGGCATATCGTTGGACAGGCCCAAATTCGTCTTTTCAGCTTCGAAATCAGCCATTTTGCAGATGTTGGTCAGGCCTGCATCAGATAGTATTAAACCTGAGCAGCTGTTGGTACGATAGTGTAAGCAGATGGATAAAGTGGACGCCCAACTTACTGAAATAAAAACTCATACCGCGGGATTTCTAATCAGAGTGCGTTTTGTATTTATCAGCATTGTTGTAGCCCTGGTTCTACTGGTGACTGCCAGAATGCTCACCGAAAACAGAATAATTAAGGCGCAAAGTGATCAATCCGCTAATTTGCAGATCGCCGGCAGTCAGAAAATGTTGACTCAGCGAATTGCCCTGCTCAGCCTTGCCTTGATTCGTTCAAATCAAGATAAGACCAGCGACAAAATCAGAGAAACGCTCAAGTCAGAAATCACCGCTATGATAACAGACGAGAAAACGCTTCTGGATAATTACGCGCGCAACGGCATGTCAGAGAAAGCGCTGACTTTAATTAACGGCAACCCGGAGACTGTTAGTCTGAATAATCAGGTCAATCGTTTTGTCAGCAACGCAACGGCATTAGCAAATACGCCGACAGCTGAGATCCAGATTAAGGATGACCACTTACGACAGGTAATTAATCTCTCATCAGTTCTGCTGGGGCAGTTCACCAGTCTGAGCGAAATCCTAAAAGAAGATGGTGAACGTGGAATCAGACAAATAAAGGTTCTCTCAGACTCGTTTGCTGCCCTGACAATATTGGCCGTGTTAGCTCTCTGGCTACTGGTTCTGAGAAAGCTCATTAAAAAATTGGGCCGGGAATTTCAGCTACGAACTAACAATGAGGAAAAGCTACTTCGTGCTAATCAGGACTTAGAACAATTTGCATCTGTTGCCGCCCATGATATCAGGGGGCCGCTGCACAACATCAAAGCTTTTGCTGATATACTGCTGACTAAGAAAGATGTCACTGCAGAACAGACCGATAAATACTTGGGGAGAATCACCAGCGGCATCCAAAATCTGGACGACCTACTCAAAGATTTGCTCAATTACGCGCGCTCGAATTCCGGAGAGTTACAGCTAAGCAGAATTACCTTAGAAGAGTTGAGGGAGAACTTACGGGCAGAATTTATTGACCCGATTGAGGATAAAGGTCTCAAACTAGAGATTATCGAAGCCGGAACAGGCAGATCTGAAAGTCTGGTTGCAGACCGAACGCTGTTAAAGGTCTTATTTAAAAACCTGATTTCTAACTCACTTAAATATCAGCATGCCGATACCCCGGCAGAGATCAAGATCACATACAGCAAGAGCGCCGGAGTAGTTAAATTTAAACTACAGGATAATGGTCCGGGTTTTGAACCGGCCACGATCAACAGTGTTTTTAAGGCTTTCTACCGGCAGCGAAATGTTGGTGAGCAGTCAGGTTCGGGGCTGGGTCTGGCAATTTGCCAGCAAATCGTTGAAAAGCATCGAGGCCGGATTGCAGCCAGTAACGCCTCAGGCGGAAGCGGAGCAATCATCACTTTCACAATTCCGCAGAAAGATTCCGGTAGACTAAAAAAATCTCGCAAAGCGAAAAAGACCTAGTATGTCTGAACACTTAAGGTTGTCCGATTAGCAGCCTCTAAGTCTTAAGAGCAGAGCTCTTTTGATTTAGCAATTACTTATTCAGCAAGCACCAAATAGAGCTTTAAGATCACCAAATACTGCCGATAGACCTGACATGAATAAGAGCACCGCCGGCTTTACGCTTGTTGAATTGATGGTCACAATCGCAATAGTGGCAGTAATGAGTGCGATTTCGATCAGTTATTACAAAGACTTTAAAGATAAGGCGGTTTCGGCACAAATTATCTCAGAGTTAGTGACAATCAGAACAGCAGCCAAGACTTTAGAGATGGATACTGGTCAAATCCTGGGCGGTTCGCTCTCCGGCAACGGTTGTCATGAGATCGGTACTCACGAAGTGCGGATAAACTCCTGTGCGGCAGGCTTGCTCTGCAATGACGGCCGCTTTGTAGATTGGGCCGGGCCCTACCTGAACAAACCGATTATTGATCCCTATGGAAATGCGTATTTTTATGACGGAGATTATGAGTGCCAGTCCGGGATTAATGGGTGCGGAGCAGTTGCTAATAACACTGTAGTCAATGCCCTGCATTCAACCGGGCCTGACGGCACACACAACAATTATGACGCAGAAGAAACCGCGTTAGTACTCTGCGTCTTGTAGATTAGATTAGTTCTGATCAATCTGATGTTTTTGAAGTAACTGAGAGATCATCAGAGGTTGTCCGGATGCAAGCACTAACCCAAAGATGTCTGAGCGCACCCAGGCCTTTTAGACAAAAGAAAACCAAGCAATCTCGAGCCAAGAGTTTTCTTAAGGGATGTCTGCAGATTCTCAGAAAAAAGCCTCGGGAATATTACCCTAAGGCGCACGGCAATTCCTAGAATAGCGACCATAATACCTCCATAATCAGCTCAATACAGCACCCCAGTCACCAAATTTCTGCTTGGGCAGAAAATCAGTAAGACCTGAGCAAATGTCCGCGGTCAATTATCGTCGCAAATTAGATGTCGAATTAGCTCAATTGATCCTATACTCAGGAGATTGGCAGCCATTGCAATTGTTTGAAGATCCGGGAGAGAAACTCAATCTAACAGACATCGGAATCCTGACATTTGTGAATAATTGAGCGGAGCTCACTATAATTTTCAGCAGCAGACCTATGAACGAATCTCATAAATTTGATCCACTATTTATCAAGTTTAACAGCCACAAGGGCAGCCAGTCCACAGCAGAGAAATTTGATTTGCCAATCAGAGCTAAGATACTCAATCAGATCGATCTGGCGGCACTAGCGCTTAATTTAAGTCGCACGCAAAGCATATCCAAGAAGAGATTTTTTAAAGCTAAGGTTTACTCGCAGTTTGACCACAACAAGAGTAAGATTGAAGAGGTCTATAATGCTTTTTACCGCGTTGCCAGCCGGGGGAATCCTGTTC
This sequence comes from Prasiola linearis, assembly GCA_032356305.1. NCBI lineage: Eukaryota > Viridiplantae > Chlorophyta > Trebouxiophyceae > Prasiolales > Prasiolaceae > Prasiola > Prasiola linearis. Next base: position 5,202 of record JAULKR010168561.1, read on the forward strand.
CTCCGGGCGCGGAGTGGATTTTGGACAACTATTACGTAATTGACGAACAGATTCAGCAGACAGAGGAATATCTGCCTCGGGGCTATTACCGTCAGTTACCAAAGCTTGGCAATACAGCAGAGATTGGCCTACCCCGTGTTTATAATCTGACGCTTAATTTTATCAGGCACACTGATGCTCTGATCAATCCGGCTGCGCTCTCAGATTTTATCCGCAGTTTTCAGACGGAGAACTATCTGCGAATCGGAGAAATCTGGGCGATTCCGATTATGTTGCGTTTGGGACTGATTGAGAATTTGCGCCGTATCTCTGAGATTATTGTGATTGCTGATCGCCAGCGAAAACTGGCTCGGGATATTATTAAACGCGTGACAAGCGACCATCAGAATGACCTGCAGCAGGACAACAGTGAACTACTGATTACGTTGGCCAATACGCTAAACCGCTATCCGGAGCTGACAAATCTCGGCGCCATTTATCTGCTCAGCGAGCTGAGGGCCAAGACAGAATTCTCAGACCTGGCTTCGAGTTGGCTCAAAGAGAAGTTTATTGCTGGCGGCTACGAGTTGGCTAAGCTCGTAGAGCTCGAAGAGTTCCTGCAGGCAACTAATCAAATTTCGATCGGCAACACGATTAATTCATTAAAGAACATTGGCGTGACCGACTGGTCTCTATGGTTCGAGACAAACAATCAGGTAGCACAAGTTTTAAGTGATGACAGTTCTGGAGTGTACTCTGCCTCAGATTTTACCACCCGCGACAACTGCCGCAACCAAATCGAGCTGATTGCCAAGCGCACTAAGCGATCGGAACTAACGATTGCCAAAAATCTACTGCAATTCCAGGCGGACCAAAGCGATCCTCAGGCTTCACTGGTAGATTATCTGCTCACTGCCGACAAGCGGTTTAGCTTTGTCAAAAGTCTGGGTCTGCGAGTCAAAATCTCAGAGAGGATATCAGCCAGGCTACAAGGATCGGCATTCTATTTGTACCTCGGTGTCGTACTGCTCACAACATTTCTGCTCAGTGTTTCTTATGGAGGATATTTTGGTCTTCTGACAAACAATCTGCTGGCAGTTTCGCTGCTAATGCTCTGCTTTTTGATTATCTTCTCCGAGCTGACTATTCAGTTTGTACACTGGCTCTTACTTTTGTTTATTGCTCCGAAATCACTGCCAAAGCTTAACTGGGAAACTCCAATAGCAGACACTCTAAAAACTGCTGTAGTTGTTAACACAATTATTAACACCAAAGAGAAAGTGCGCGAGGCGATCTCTGAGCTTGAGATCAGATATCTGGCCAATACTGATCACAATATTACCTACGTAATTCTCGCGGATTTTAAAGAGAGCAGCAAACAAGTCGAGAATAACGAAGCGGCGATTAATCTCTACGCTCAGAAAAGAATCAACTTACTCAATACCAAATACAGCAAGAGCTCAAAGACCGGCTCAGTAAACTTCTATTTTCTTTTTCGGTCCCGGGTCTTTAGCAACTCTGAGAACATTTTCATGGGTTGGGAGCGCAAGCGTGGCAAGCTCTCCGAGTTTAATCGCCTCCTGCTTAATCCGGACCAAGCGGGCACTTTTGTGCTCGACAAGATAGACCTGAGCGGACTGGCCAACATCAGATACGTTGTCACTCTGGACTCAGATACTGTTCTACCAGCTAATAGTGTTCGTAAGCTGGTTGCCACGATCGCTCATCCTAGTAATCAGGCAAAATTTGACGAGCAGAGCGGCACTGTTAAATCCGGCTATGGGATAATTCAGCCACAGGTAATTACCTCCTTAGAGAGCAGTAACGCCTCGCAGTTCTCAATCATTACGTCTGCTAATTCAGGGATCGATCCTTATTCCTCACTGGTCTCTGAAGTCTACCAGGATATATTTGGCGAAGCCTCATTTATCGGCAAAGGGATCTATGACCTAGCGATATTTGAGAAGGTTCTAGGAAACCTTGTCCCGAATGAAGCCTTACTCAGCCATGACCTGTTTGAAGGTAATCTGGTACGTTGCGGGCTGGCTAGTGATGTGGTTCTGATTGAGAATATTCCCTCAAAATACAACGTAGAGCTCTCCCGGATAAACCGCTGGGTGCGCGGAGACTGGCAGCTACTGCCTTGGCTAAAACAGAAAGTGCCAAATTATAATCGTAAACTGGTAGCTAATCCGATCAGCCTACTTGGTCGCTGGAAGATCATTGATAACCTTCGCCGCAGCCTGGTCTCAGTTGCCAGTTTAGTGGCTATTACAACCTTGTTGTTTTTTGACCCGACAGTAAAAGCTGCGGCTCCGCTGATCCTGCTGTTTTCGATCCCGGTAATTACCCAATTTCTGAATTTCATTCTGATTGTTGCAAAGCGCGATAAGCTTGTCTTCCAACTCAGATACTGGAGCAAGGTGTTGGTGAAAAACCTGCAACAGATCACCCTAAATTTTAGCTTTCTGCCAAAACTCGGCGTCTCAAATCTAATCGCAATTTTTAAGACTCTTTATCGGGTTTTTTATTCCAAGAAACGGCTTCTGAGCTGGGTCACCGCAGACTTTGCTGAGAAGAAATTCAAAAGTAATCTGACAACATATCTCTGGTTCTTTTGGCCCAACTATTTACTGGTTGCAGCAGGCGTAATAATTTGTTGGGTCAGCGGCAGTCATCCAATCGGTTTTTACGCGCTCGTGATGCCTTTGTGGCTAAGTGCTCCTCTGCTGGCTTTTATAGTCAGCCGGCCCCAGCAGTCAGTCAAAGAGCAACTTGGCAGCAGTCAGCAAAGCGAGTTACGTGACTATGCTCAGGACACCTGGCAGTATTTTGCCGACCACCTTACTGCAGAATACAACTACCTGATGCCTGATAATATTCAGATGGTTCCGAGTGAGCATGTAGCCAACCGCACGTCTCCGACCAATATTGGGCTTTCAATGCTGGCCGTCAGCTCAGCTTACGATCTGGGATTTATCAATCTGACACAGACTACAGATTACCTGAAGAATATAATCAGAAGTGTCAAGAATCTTGATAGCTTCTCCGGGCAGCTCTATAATTGGTATAACCCGAAAAGCCTGCAGCCATTGCACCCCCACTACATATCCTTTGTAGATTCCAGTAATCTGATCGCCTACTGCCTGACTATTAAGCAAAACGCAAAGGAATTTTTTCACAGCAAATGGTTCAGAAATCCGGGAGATCTCAAACTGAGCTACCAGACTATCTTCAGTCAGCTGCGGCACACCCCGGAGTCAGAAGCCTACACTGACTTTCTCAGTTATCATCCCTGGGCAGATGAGCTTTTCCGTAATCAGTCTGAGCTAAGTGCGGGATTGAGTGCAGACCAGGAACGTAGTTTTACCTCTTTACTGCAGGTATTAGATACAAAAGAACCGACACTTACTCTCTCAAAAAAGCTTAGCTTACGGCTGCTTTCATTAGCCCGTGAACTTGGCGCTTTTGCTGATGCCACTGGTGTTACAGATCCCTCTGTCGCCACTGCTGCAGCTATTCGCTGGCAGCAACTAGCAGAACTTGCAGAAACAGCTCTGACCAAAATTGATCAGCAGGCCGAGCAAATCCGCAAGGTGATCAGCGACCTGAATAAAATTGTCGATGCTGCTGATTTTGATTTCCTATATAATACTGAGCGGAAGGTTTTCTCGATTGGCTATAACCTTGAGAGTGCTCAGCAAGACAACAGCTACTATGACATTCTTGCCTCTGAGGCGAGAGTTGGCAGTCTAGTAGCAATCGCGCTGGGCAAGGCTCCGGCAAAGCACTGGTTTCATCTGAGCAGAAGTCTGACAAATACACCTGCCGGCAAATGTTTGTACTCCTGGACCGGTACAATGTTTGAATATTTGCTGCCTAACATCATCTGTGAGCAGTTGCCAAACAGTCTGCTTGCAGAGGCTAATCTGACTGCTGTCAACGCGCAAATTGCCTACGCTGACGCCAAGAATGTTCCTTGGGGAATTTCTGAGTCTGCCCATGCCGGGGTCAACTTTGAGCAAACTTATCAGTACAGAGCCTTTGGTGTGCCGGATCTCAGTCTGAAGAATCAGCTCAATAATGATCTGGTGATCTCTCCTTACTCTACCTGTCTCGCCCTGGAAATCCTGCCTCTTGCCGCTCTTAAAAATCTTGAGCGAATCAAAGGTGTGGGCGGCTACGGCAAATATGGCTTCTATGAGGCGATTGATTATACACCTGAGCGCCTGAGTAAGAATGAACAGTTGATTATCGTCAAAACGTTTTTTGCCCATCACCAGAGTATGTCGCTATGTGCGATCAATAATCTGCTTAATGGTGACCTGCTCAAAAAACGGTTTCACAGTGAACCGCGGATTAAGGCTGTTGAGCTCCTGTTGCATGAGAAATTTCCGGAGAAGAACGCCAAAGTTCTTAAACGCAGAACAGAGCAGGTGCCGGTGATTGTCAGCAAGCTGAAGTCTGAGGCTGAACTTTTCAGATCAATCCAAACTCCGTTTACCAAAACCCCAGTCACCCACGTTCTATCAAACGGTAGCTACAGTTCTGTTGTCGACAATCGTGGAACAGGCTACAGCTACCTACGAAACCAGCTACAGCTTAATCCCTGGCAGCGTGATCCGGCACAGAGTGCGCAGGGCAGTTTTGTCTATCTGAAAGATCAGAGTTCAGGATTTACCTGGTCAAATACCTATGCTCCGACCATGGTGATGCCCGACCGCTATTCAATTGATTATTTTCCGGATAAGGTGGTTTTTAAACGAGAAGACCGCAAGATTATCTGTCAGACCACTCACGTGGTCTCAGCCGAGCATAATCTGGAAGTCCGCAGTATAAATCTGACAAATCAATCGGCAAATGTTGCTAAGATCCAGCTGACCAGTGCAACCGAAGTCGCGCTGGCAAAGCTTCAGGATTTCAAATCACACCCTGCCTTCCTGCGCACCTTTGTTCAGACTGAGTTTGTCCCGGAGCTGGACGCATTGATCTTTAAGCGGCGGCCCCGCAGAACCGGCGAGCAACCAAGCTACATGTTCCACCAGCTGAGCTTACCGGTTGTCTGGCAGGCCACTCGCTATGACTGCGACCGCATGAACTTTATCGGGCGTTACCGGTCGTTGGCTAACCCTGCCGCGCTGACTCAGGAGGAACTCTCAAATATCACCGGAGATGTCCTTGACCCAATCGCGTCGTTGCAGACCGCTGTTGAAATCAAGCCCGGTTTCTCAGCTCAGCTCTCCTATGTAACTGGATATGCTGATTCGTACGAAGATGCTTGCAGCATCCTGCGCTTGTATCAGCAGCAGGACACCATCCGCAGAACCTTTGACCTGGCCTGGAGCATCAAAAACGTTGAGATCCGTAATGAGCATTTCTCGATCGACCAGAACCATAGCTTTCAGAAGATAGCGAACGCAGTCTTTATTCATCTGCCAAAGACTGACACTCAATTAGTCGGTAAAGAGGTAAACTTACTGCCACGGTCTGATATCTGGCGTTTTGGAATCTCGGGTGACAAACCGATAATTACCCTTGAAGTTTTTAGTCAGGAAGATCTCGGTTTTGTCCAAGAGTTATTGCTGGCGCACGAATTCCTGCGCCGCATGGGGGTTAAGGTCGATCTGGTCATTATCAGTCATGCCACCATCAGCTACTTTCACAAGTTCTACCGGGACATTGAGTATCTGATTCAGAATAGTCCAGCCAATAACTTCTATCACGACAATCAGGAGATATTCTTGTTTGAGAAAGTCAATCTTTCTGAGCAGGATATTTTACTGATTAAAACGCTGAGCTGTTTAAACCTCAATGCTAAACACGGCACAATTGATGAGCAAGTGAAAATTGATCAAGAACATTCAATTCCGCTCACCTCGCTTGCAAGAATCAATCAGCCGCCTGCTAAAAAGTCAGCGTCAGAAGTCATTGAAGATGTTGGTGTGGAAGTATCAGGCGAGCTTAATAATCAGGTCGGCTCATTTATTGAGGACGGCAAAGCCTACCGCATGTTGGTCAATCCGCAGGTAAAGCAGCCACCACTGCCCTGGATTAATGTTCTGGCAAATCCAGAGTTCGGCACAATTGTCAGTGAATCCGGTAGTGGTTTTAGCTGGGCTACAAACAGTCGCGAGAACAGAATCAGTAGTTGGAGTAACGATCCGATCAAGGATCCGGTATCAGAGATTATTTATATCAGAAATATCGAAACCGGAGAGTTCTGGTCGCTAACACCGGCTCCTGCGCCGCTCGTGGGTGCTGATTACGAGGTCATCCACCGCTTTGGTTCGACCTCGTTTAGCCATGTCTATGAGAATTTACGGATTACCTTGAGGATCCATGTCAGCCCTGATCAGCCCGTAAAGTGGTTTGATGTCAGCATTGATAATCCAACAAATCAGTCCTTTGATTTTGAAGTATATAGTTACACAGAATTAGTGCTGGGAATTAATCGCAGTAATACCTTCAATCATATCGTGACTGAGTTCGATCAGGATACAAAGCTGCTGACCGCAAAGAATCATTTTAATAATGAATTTGCCGGGCAGACAATTTGTGCCGGAAGCTCAGATAAGACTTTTAGCTACACTTGCGATCGCAAAGAGCTGGTCGGTGCCACCGGAAGCCTGAGTAATCCTGAGCTTTTTGTCGCCCGCGATATCAATAACTTGATGCGTAAGATTAACGCAGATGCACACCGGATCATTCTCTCAGGAACCACTGGAACGGACTTAGATAGTATTTTCCTGCTGCAAACAAAGCTGACGGTCAAACCTAAAACGAATGCAGCGCTTAACTTTCATCTTGGAATGTATGAGAATAAGTCAGAGATCCCGGCAGCCTTACTTCGTCAGGATTTGCGAGGCAGTTGCAATGAAGACTTTGCGCAGGCTGATACGTTCTGGCAAGAGAAGACCAGTAAAATACAGGTCAGCACCCCTGACCGCAGTTTTGATATCCTGCTCAACGGTTGGCTGGTTTATCAGAATTTGGCCTGCAGAATTTATGGACGGTCTGCGTTTTATCAGAGTGGTGGTGCTTTTGGCTTTAGGGACCAGTTACAGGATGCAATGTCGACGGTTTATGTCGACCCCGAGTTGACCCGTTCACAAATCCTGCTGCATGCAGCTCACCAGTTTACCGAAGGTGATGTGCAGCATTGGTGGCATCCGCCAACTGGACGAGGCACGCGCACAAGAATCAGTGACGACTTGCTGTGGCTGCCGTATGTTACTGCTGTTTATCTGGAGAAAACCGGTGATACCTCAATTCTGGAGGAGCAGGTTCCCTACCTGGAGGCAGCCCCCTTAGCTCCGGAGCAGCATGATGCTTATATCGACCCCAGCAGAACTGAAGAGAAGTTCTCACTTCTGGATCATTGTATCAGGGCACTCGACTATTCGTTGCAGTTTGGCGTGCATGATATTCCGCTGATTCGGGGTGGCGACTGGAACGATGGTATGGATCTTGTCGGTGCAGAAGGTAAAGGCGAGTCTGTCTGGCTCGGCTGGTTCCTGGCAGATAATCTGCTCAAAGTTGGCACCATTATCAGTGAGTCAATGCCCGGGAAGGCGCAGCATTATCGCGATATCGCAGACCGCATCAGAGCCGGAATTGAGGAACATGCCTGGGATGGCAGCTGGTATCTCAGAGCTTTCTACGATGATGGTACACCGCTGGGTAGTGCCTCATCCGAGGAATGTCAGATTGATTCCCTAGCTCAGTCATGGGGTGTGATTACTGGTCTGGCTGATGCGGAGCGGGCAGAAACTGCACTACAAAATGTCGATGAGCGCCTGGTGGACCGCGACTTACGGATTATCAAGTTGTTAACCCCTGCCTTCCGCGATACGGAGAAGTCACCGGGATATATCAAGAGTTATCTGCCGGGTGTGCGTGAGAACGGTGCGCAGTATACTCATGCTGCGACATGGGTAATTTTGGCTGCGGCAATGAAAGGGCAGACAGAACGGGCATTTGATCTGTTTCAGCTAATTAACCCGGTGGATATCACGAAGGACGCCTCAGGAGCGCAGCGCTACAAAGGTGAACCCTATGTGACCTGCGGTGATGTGATTTCAAATCCACAGCACCCGGGCCGCGCCGGCTGGAGCTGGTATACCGGCTCAGGTGGCTGGCTCTACCGCGTGGGTATTGAGTTTATCATCGGCTTAAAACTCTTTCCGGATGGCTTCGAATTTGCCCCTTGTGTGCCTCAGTCCTGGCCCGAGTTCAGCGTTGAACTTAAACTGGACAAGAATTTTAGTATTACACTAAAGCCGGGTGAGGATAAGTCAGTTGAACTAAATGGCCGGAAGATCGATGGGAAACGGATTGTATTCGCTGATGCCGGAGACGGCGATAATCAGGTCACGGTAGTTTACTAGTGAGCGGCTCAGGCCGGGGTTCTTAGAAGTCAAAAGAGCAGACGTAGCTGCTGCTCTGAAGACGCCGAATCCGATTTTAACCGGTCTTAGTCTAAGAATAATGCCTGTTAAGGCCTTTCTGCTGCTAAACGTTTGCTTAAGAATTTAGCTGTTGGTATTACTTGCCCTAAAGATTCTATCGGATTTCGATGATGCACCCGGCACAGATTAACTCAGCTGAACTAGATACTTTGCAAATCCTGAAAGCACGGTCTCTCAGCGGTAAAACTAACGAGCAAATCCTCTCTGGTCTTCTCACCTTAAAAGCTGAGGCAACGGCTCTGGGTTGCCCCGAAGGTCAGTCTCCGGCAATTGTCACCGATCTTAATAACCAAGTACTAAGTGTGGATTCTTCCGGAGTTGCAGTTGACCCCCTGAGAATCCCATTAGTCAGGGCTCTGACTCAAGTAACACAGAGCATGGACAGCCTTCCTGCAGGAACTCTTCCGGTAAAGGTATTTGTGCTGGGAAATGATAATAAGTTTGATGGTGTCGGCGCTGTAAATTCTTTTGCTCCCGCTCAGGTAATTGTCCTTGAGGATAGCTCGGTTCAGTGTCTGATTAATCCCGGCAATGCTGATTATCTGAGTGCCCTAAAAGAGCAGCGCGGTACAGATGTTAGCTTTATCGGGTCACTAAGTGAGCCCGAGACCAAGTTTGCTGCTAGTGGCGTTGACCTGAGCTCGTGCAGTTTTCCGGCAGAATTTAAACCCAGAGCCTCGGTCGCGCTAGATCCTCAGCTTGCAGAGATCACGGAGATCTATAGCCATTTCGTGCAGGCGTTTAAGGTGATGGCAGCTAAAGACGATACCGATCTTAGAGCGACCAAGGAAATGCTCAAATACATCCATCAGCTTGCGGGCATAAGCGTCAGACGCGGCGGTGGCCCGTTTGCAGCATTGGTGCTCTCCCCTGAGGGCGGGTTTGTCAGTGTTGGCACCAACCGTGTTGTTCCTCAACAGGATCCATTAATGCATGGCGAGGTCAGTGCGATGCAGCGCGCGCTATCTTCGCTTAGAAGGTCTGACTTGCAAGGCTACCGAATTATAACCTCTTCTGAGCCGTGTATAGCTTGTTCAGAGGCAGCAGCTCGCGTCGGGATTACTGAGATTGATTTTGGAAATTCCCGCACAATAGTTGAGAGTGAGACTGAGTTTACTGAGGGTCCAATGCTCAGCAATTTTCTGACTCAGTCCGGGATTATTTCTTATCAGGTTCCCAACATGACTAACCGAGACGCGCTTCGACTTTTTACCAAAAGGACGATAGCAAATCCGGAAGCAAGTTATTTGAAAAGATTGAGCTGATCCCGAGAGACCCCGCTAGCGGATCCTGATTCTTGACTGGGTCAAGCAGTAACCAGAGTGAGCACTCTGTGGTCATCGAGCTAATAAATTTTGTACAACTTTTATTTCTAGCATAACACCCATCTATTTCTCTAAGCTTTTCGCAGGAGGCGACTTTAAAAGATAGAGGCAGAGCCTCCTGAAGAAATCTTTTGATGAAGCATCAGCATCAGCATCAGCATCAGTGCAATATTTTTTTATTGGGTTCAGGTGCAGTCAAAGAACTTGAGCAATTCAGGATAAAGATTTTTAAACTTAGAAATTCAATACTAATTCTGGATACTGGATCTTCCCAGACTAATTAGGGGTTGCTGAATAAGTAACCCCTAATTCAAAAGAGCGCGGCTCTTTTGAAGAAACAAAGTTTCTGGCGCAAAAATCTCCGATTTTGCTGAGTATTCTTTTGGTGAAAAGACAAAATAGGGCCTCCTGAAGATATGCTTTAATGATGCGTTAGCAGCATTGCAATTAACCGGGTTTGGATGAAGTGCAAGGGTTTTAGCCATTTGGGGCTGAACCCCTTGCACTTCAGATATCAGATTTAGCCGTAAGTATTGAGCATTGTTACACGAAAGACTTTTTCAGTAGGCCCTAATTAGCTTTTCAGAAACCCTACTTAGCCGCATCTTCGTATTTCTTAATTTCAGCCAGGATAGTCTGCTGAATTGGCGCTGCTCCCAGATAGTGTCCGTTAATTCCCACTCCTCCGCCGTAGTGGTGCATTCCTACAAGAACAAGATCTTCACCTGCCAGAACAAATGCAGGATGCCCGCTATCGCCGGACTCAGGAAAGCTACTGAAAGCCTCGATAATTTCACTATTTTTTGAACCAAGAGAGACTATCCCTGTCGTATAGCCACGAGATCTACTCCGCGCAGCTGATATCTCTCTGCGACCTCTCTTCCAGTGGGTGATTAGCATTTCGGATTCACTAATCTGCTCAGCAGCTACGTTTGCGGACTCGATTACTGCCGGTAATGCGTATCGTGTAATTTGCGCAGGAAGACAGGAGTTGAGTTTGCCTAGAGAGACGTCTGTCACCGCGTTATTGAAGCCCAGCAGCTGACTAATATTTTTTCTGGCAACGATCGTTCGGGGGTAAGCATTACCGGCACGGTCGTAAAAAGTTAGTTTACTATTTTTGTAATGTTCGGCCTGCAGTACATATCTGCCACTGATCAGCGTACCAGCTTGCGCAGATCCCCAGTTCACACCTGTTAGAGAAAAATTATTCTGGATTGGGTTATTCGCCCATTGAACCCTGTTACCGGAGAACTCAGAAAATACTGCTCGCATTTCAGTGTTGCCCAGGGGCGGAAAAACACTATCTAAGCTTGCTGTTAAATACTCATTAATTTTTTTGTTCTGCTGATTGGCTCGCGCATTTAAATCAATTATCTCCGGCTGCCAATCACAATTTTCATCAGAGATTTCAGCGGCTGCACCTTGTAATACAAGACTGAGCTTATGTTCTCTGCCAATAGCATCAGTAACTTCTAAATGAAGATTAGCATAGAGCAAACCTGCCGTTCGCGGCGTAAAGCTAAGCTTAAGATCTGCAAGACAAAGCTCAGAGCCAGCTAGTAGCTCCTCTTTGTTTTCCAGAGTAAAGCTCAAATCACCGCTTAATTCAGCAGATAAAACAGTAAAATTATGACCTACTGAACTTAGAGATGTAATCCCAAGCTGGCTTCTGCCGATATAGGTTTCTGAAAATGAATAAGCGGGCGCAGTAAAAATCGGTGCAGGTTCAGTAATATTTCCGCAAAAGCCCGGGATTGGTTGTTCAACCGGCGGTGCAGGTGGAGTGACGACGACTGGTTTCTCAGGGGTCAGCTGATCCTGGCAAAAGCTGCCGATCCGGCCCCGAAGACTCAAAAGCTGATCTGCTTTGAGGTGATTACAAAAACACTGCTTATTAGCTAAACGTCGCCGGCCCGTTCTAGCTAGTCGCTGGCGAATGCGTTCACCCTGCGCATCTGCCAACTCAGTTGTTTTGAGCCGCAATTTGAGTCTTTTGATTCTGCCTTTGAGCTTCCGCTGTTTGGATTTAAACTGGCTTTTGTTGATCGAGTCTGCACAAAACTGGGCTGATACGGGCATCGATACGCCACAGAGCAACAACACTAGAAAACAAACAACAGATAACCGCATACAAGAGAACCTCACCGAGGTACCTATCGGCCGACAAACTCAGTTTGCCTCAAATTTCTGCTAAATTGTGAAATTAGCGAGGTCTAAAGGATCAGTACCCAGCCACTCGCCGCTCCACTGGCCGCGCGGGCTGCTTTGAGTTGAGAGTTTTCGCACAGAACTAAAACGCTGAGACTCAGAGTTACTACGGCAGTTTGGGGAGTCAGCTATCAGATGAAACATTGCACTGTTTGGCATACCCATAGCCAGCATCCGGCTAAAATCATCAGGCCTGCTGACATGTAAAATTTCAGCTATTGCCCCTACGACAAACTCATTATGACTTAAAACCAGTACTCTTTTGCCGGGATACTCACGATGTAACTTATTTACAGCCAGAGCTGCTCTTGATCTTACCTCGGCCATTGTCTCTCCCCCTGCTGGTCGCCAATTAAGTGCCTGTGGTAATCGCTTGGCCTCTTCCCTCTCACGAGAACTCTGCTGCTGCAAAAAGTGTGTGCCCCAATTGCGCTCAAGCACTTCCGGCATAATCTTGACCGTCACCTTACTCTGTAATCCAGAAGCCCTGAGCATCGCAGCCAAAGTTTCCTGCGCCCGCACAGCAGGTGATGAAATAAAGACATCAAAGTTGCTAAGATCAATTAAATTCTGTTCGCGCAGGATTCTTGTTTGCTCTCTGGTGTGCTCAAGTCCTTCCTGCATCACCGGTATCCGGGAGTCATTAATTAGGGGTTGCTGAATAAGTAACCCCTAATTCAAAAGAGCGGCGCTCTTTTGCAGAAACAAAGTTTCTGGCGCAAAAATCTCCGATTTTTAAGCTGAAAAGATAAAATAGGGTCTCCTGAAGATATACTTTAATGATGCGGTAGCAGCATTGCAATTAATCGGGTTTGTGAAGTGCAAGGATTTTGGCCATTTTTAGCTGAAACCCTTGCACTTCAGGTGTCAGATTTAGGCCAAAGCATTCAGCTTTGTTACACAAAAGACTTTTTCAGCAGACCCTAATTAGAGCTTCTGCCCACATACTAAATGTGCGCTCTTCAATTGCTCCCTCGCGGTTAAGTTTGCTTAGGTGATTTGATAATGACAGACAATGCCTGACTAACAATAGTTCGCTGACCCCTCTGGCATGGGTGGGAGTTTTATTGTCAGCCTGATGGTCCTGTTGCACAGAGGCATATTATCACCGCGTAAATCACTAAGAAACATCGTTGAAGCTATACCCACCGTCACCAGTCGGCTTCGAGTCGGTTTATCTTACCCCTGATGCACTATTCCGCTTACTGGCTCTGGAAATAAGTAGCGTTGGGCAACCCAGACTGCCGCAAAGAACTCATTGCTAAAAACTCTGCAGCCACCAAGTTCTAGAAGGTTCAAGCCCTGCTCTGTTCGAAAAGAAAATGGGCAGCTCTTTCTCAAACTTTCTCTAACCCCTTGCAAACCATTATTCTCAAGTTTTGCCTGCTTATCTCACAGATACTTCTTAAAGGCTCAGCAAAAACTATCTAAGGTCTATCTAATTCCTGAGAGTTTTGTCAGTTTGCCAGCTTGCACCGCCTAGGAACTGCTAGTAGGTAATCGGCAACAGCGTACTGATGACCTGACGCGGCAGAGCTGTTACTGATCACAAACAAGCCTGCGACCGGAGAACAAAAGTAACTGCTAACTAACCGACTTCGGTGGCTCGTTAGAGCTCTGCATTAGGTAGCCAACCACATCTTTAGTATCATGAATCACCTCTCCGGCTTTTTCAATTAGAGAATAAAGACCGAAAACTAGAGTCCCTAACTTAGAGACAGGTTCTTGCGGCAGAGGGGTCCGGTTCTTAGCGAAGAATGTTTAAGAGCTGAACTTATTGGCATAGAGTAAAAATAATTCAGAAATAACTGATTAGCAAGCCACGACAAACGCGTTGGCCAAATAAGACAATTAAACCCGACTGGCAAGCAGGTGTTGAAGAGCTACCTTTCTAATTAGGGCCTGCAGAAAAAGTCTTTTGTGTATTAAAGCTGAATATTTGGGACTCAATCTGACACCTGAAGTGCAATGCTGCTGTCGCATCATTAAAGTATATCTTCAGGAGGCCCTAATTTTGTCTTTTTAGCTTAAAAATCGGAGATTTTTGTGCCAGAAACTACGTTTCTGCAAAAGAGCGGCGCTCTTTCAAATTAGGGGTTACTTATTCAGCAACCCCTAATTAATTATGAAGCGCCGCTTCTCTACATTTTGAGTCAGGCATTGTCAGCATCGCGCCCGGCGAAAAGTCCAGCCGAGGTTAAAATAGTAAACAAATTAGAAGGCCGCTTAAAGAAGTCGTTTATGAGGTAGACTCTCTGGCGCAAAATTAGCGAGGAGAGTTAAACAGCGCCTTCTACACTCCACAACCGACTATTGTAAATTAGGCTATAAGAAGGTTGAGCAGGAAGGCCAGTGGCCGAGAATTCAAAGCTTACCGAATCCTACGGGGGCTGCACCTAAAGCAGAGGCGGGACTCGGTCGCTTGTCCGGGACTCGCCTTAGGATGCTCGAAATATTACTGCTGTTGAACCCGGTAACCCTCGGACTATAAGCCTAAGGTCTTGTTTTGTAATTTGAGGTGTGAGGACCAGAACATTTCCGGGATGCTTCAACAAAACGGAGGCCCTTATTACCTGGAGATAATCCATAGAGAAAGAGTTGGTTCTTGCCTGCAAGAGACCTAAGAATCATCTCAGATCATAGCGGGTAGCTTTAGATTGTTAAAATTACCGCAGATCATTTATGTTCAGACAAATTTTAAATTAAAAACAACAACTATGGGATTATCAAATTTAGAAGACGTACTCTACCATGAGATGAAAGATCTCCTGAGTGCTGAGCGACAATTTAAAGCAGCGCTGAACAAGCTGGCTAAGGCAGCTGAAGACGAAGATCTTGCAGCAACCTTTAAAGAACACTGGGAAGAGACAAAAGAACATATTGCTCGACTTGAGCAAGGCTTTAAGATTCTTGGAAAAACAAAGAAGTCTGAGAAGTGCGATGCCGCTCAAGGACTAGTTGCTGAAGGAACCGATGTAATTGAAGATAGCGGAGAGGCCCCGGCAAAAGATGTCATGCTAACAGCAGCGGGTCGTAAGACAGAGCATTATGAAATTGCATCTTATACAGACGCAATCAATCACGCTAAAGTCTTAGGGCTGCCTGAACTAGCAGAACTGCTTAATCAAACTTTGCAGGAGGAGAAAATTGCCGCTAAGAAGTTAGAGAAAATTGGCAAACGTCTGGCAAAATCTGCAAATAAGTAATTGCACCAAATTTCTGCAAACCTCAGGGTTTGCAGAACCCCCCTTCTCTTTCTGCCTCTCAGACATTTTTAGCTTACTTAAAAATTCCCTCTAACTCTAGTTAGGAGTTGCTCAGCAGGTACTTCTTAGGTCAAAAGAGCTCCGCTCTTCAGCGAAAATATTCGATTTTCCCGAGTATTCATCTGTTGAAGGATGCCTCGAGGCTTAATGAAGATTCGCTTGCTGCAGCGTTAGGATCATTGCAGTTCAGGTGTCAGACTTAGCCCTAGTCATTCAACACTATTACCAAAAGTTTTTCTCAGCAGGTCTAAATTCGGCATTAAATTCTTGTCAGAGGTTAAAGAATTATTCGGGTTGTAACTCTTACTTGTACTCTCTACTTTTTAACCATCAAGTAATACTGTCGTTCTGGATTACACTCAGTACTTCACCCAGACAAGAGCTTCAGTAAAATCAATTGCAAAAAATGAACGCGTAAAAGTAGAGGACTCTTCCAGCTTTCCTGTAAAATTTAATCGGTGGACTCGCAGCGGAACTCATCGGCAACTAACACCAGCTTACCGGCAAAGCTCTCATTCTCCATTTTGCGGTGCGCCCTGGCTAACTCGTAGAGCGGGAGACTCTCAGCAATTACCGGTTGCAGAATTTCCTGCTCGATCAAACTCATCAAAAACTTCAGGTCCTGCAGCTTTGACTTTACAACTACGATTTTTGATTTCTTTTGCTGCAGACAGGTTCGGATCAAATCAATAAAACCGCGTAGATTAGGTTCTGTCGAGATGTAGTTCCCACCTGCGCTTAACCGGTCTTTGACGATAGAGAATGACCGGTTGCCGACAACATCAAAAATGATATCCCACTGTTGATCTAAATTACAGAAGTCCTGGGTTCGATAGTTAATAAATTGACTAGCTCCGTGAGCCTTGACCAGAGTCTCGTAGCTTTGGCCAGCAACTGCAGTAGTAATTGCTCCAAAATGTCGCGCAATCTGTAGCGCAAATAAGCCAACGCCTCCACTTGCGCCATTAATTAGCACACGGCTACCTCCGCGGATTGAGCCAAGATCCCGTAGGGCCTGAAGAGCTGTAGAACCCGTCAGAGGCGTCACTGCAGCATTGATAAAAGAGACTGCTGTAGGCAACTTCACCACATTCTTTGCCGGACTGCAGACAGTCTGAGCAGCTGCTCCCCCATGGAGCGAACTAAGATAAGCAACGACCCGGTCACCGGCACTAAATCCTGTTTGGCTGCCGGCAGAAATTACCACTCCGCTTAATTCAAAGCCTGGGGTCCTGGGAAAACCACCCGGTAACATAAATTTAAGCTCACCACTCCTTAGGCGTACATCGATCGGGTTAACACCCCAGGCTTCTGCGCTAATAAGAACATCGATTGGCCCGGGGTTTGGTTGGGTTACGCTGACAAGCTCAAGAACGTCTTCAGCCGGACCGTAGCGCCGATAAACTATTTTCTTCATATTGAAGTTCCTTATTTAAGGCCTGCTGAAAAAGTTATTTATGTCGCATTGCCCAATACTTAGGGGTTGCTAAATAAGTAAGCCCCAAGAACTTCAGCAGACCAGACTCTATCAGACTGTGTTATTAGAACAGGTATGCAATTGGGGAGCTGTTGAGGTTTGTCGATCGCGAGCAATTCACTCAGAAAATTAAATAGCCTGCCATGACTGACAACTAACTGCAGACCCTTCTGATTTTCTAGACTAGACAAAACCAGTTTCAACCGTGCAAATACAGCATGCTTTGGCTCAACTTGATAATCTCCCTCTCTCGGCGTTTGCATTCCTGCTACTTCTGACTGCTCATAGGAAAGCATCAGGTCGCTGGGCTGACCCTGTAAAGTGCCATAGTAACGCTCCATTAGTTCAACCTGTTCGGTGATGGCAGGCAGACCCAGCTCGTTATTGATCTTTTGGGCCGTCTGCCTCGCCCGCTTTAGCGGGCTACTAACGATTCTAGAGATCGGCTGAGATTTTAATATTATGGCTGCATCCTGTGCCTGTTTTATTCCTCGGCTTGAGAGAGGATATTCCAGATGCCCCTGACATAGATTCAGAGCATTTCCTTCGGACTCGCCATGACGGATGAAAATAAATTTTGTCTCACTCATAGAACTTACTAGCTATTTTGTTTCTTCAGAGGGTTACTCTATCGCCTCAAGGTTAGCAGAATCTCGGTTACGACTCGATACAGATAAAATCATAAATTCGCTTGTTCGGTCACCCCCATTTATAGCATTAGAGAATGTTCAAGTAGTGACGATCGGACTGAGGATCGGACTGCTGAAAGGCGCTTAGGTGTTATCAGGAGCGCTCTGAATGCTGCAGAGTAAAAGATTGAAGATAGAACCTAAGTGTCTGAATCATATAGCAATGAATAAAAGACAAGTTGAGTTTCGGGGATCCGGGAACGAATATGCCAGAATTTTCTACAGCAATCTGGCACTGACTATACTGACACTAGGGCTCTACGGTCCCTGGGCCAAAGTACGCAAGCAGAAATATCTCCTGCAGAATACCTACCTGGAGGACAGCAACTTCAATTACACGGCTGATCCCAAGAAGATTCTGATTGGTAGATTACTAGTGATTGCAGCCTTTACGCTGCTCTCGGTAGTCAGTGGATTCTCACCAATTCTCTACGGTATTTTGCTTCTGGCCCTTATCGGATTTGTACCTTATCTGATCGTTAAGGGGCTGCGGTTTAAAGCTAAGTATACAACCTACAGAGGCATTCCGTTCAAACATCATGCCACAAAAGGGGGTGTTTTTGTGAAGACAATGCTGATGAAAATTGTATCCTACATTTCACTGATGATCCTGCATCCGCGGGTCAAATATGAGGAGAGAAAATACCTGCTAAATAACCTGAGCTTTGGTACCAAGAAATTTGTCTTTAACGGAACGATTTCAGAATTTTATAAAGTTTACTTAAAAACATCTGCAATCAGCATAGTTCTTGGTCTCTGTATTTTTGGTTTGGTGTTTTTGATTGGCGGTTTGTTTGTCGCCGCGACAGCCGGCGTATTTATGGCCTACCTTCTGATAATGCTGACACTTTATCTCTATTCTTTCGGGATCAAAAAGGCGACTCTGGATAACGCTCGTTTGCATACCTATGCAGTCACTATCGAGATGACATTTGCTGAGTACACAGCTTTAGTAGTGAAGAACTTGCTACTGATGATCGTGACTGCCGGAATCGCGATTCCCTGGGCGACAATAAATATCAAGCGCGAATTTCTGAGTAATATTTTTATTACGGGCGAGGATCAGGCTGACCAGTTTATTGGAGAGGAACGAGCCGAAGTAGCAGCCCTGGGTGGAGAATTTCTTGACTTTGAATCCGGATTTGATTTTGAATTCGGATTCTAGATCAGGCCCGCATGATCAAGCCCTTTGAAGCCAAACTAAGCCGCAAACACCAGTTTGATACGGTGAGTGTGGACTGTGCCCTTTCTGAGGGAAAAATAGCAGTCCTGAACCATCCGGAAATAACCACAATCATTCTGGCCGATGCGACGGTTGATATTCCGGTGGGGAAATCCGACTTTATCATCATCAGTAGTTCCGGTGATCGACTAGTCATTCAATATCAGGAAGACCTAAAGCAGTATTTTAGTCAGCGGCGTCACAACAGTTTTGAGAGAGTGATCTATGCTGTTGAACAAAAGGCCAGCTATATTGCCGGCTTATTACTGGGCTCTCTACTGACACTTTGCCTGGCTTATCTCTATGGCTTGCCGCTTCTGGTATTTGTCACAAAACCTTTAGTTGGCGAGAGTACTAAACTCTGGCTTGGCAATAATATTTACCGGGCCTTAGAAAAGAATTATCTGCAGACAAGTACGCTCACTTTGCAACAAAAGGCGCAAATTACAGATTCTCTTGCTGCGGTTGCTACGGACTTGGGGATAGAACCACCGACTCTCTACTTTCATCAAAGCTCAGTCTTCGGCGCAAACGCCCTGGCCCTTCTGCCCGATAAGATTATTCTAACGGATCAAATAGTATCAATCCTGAACCCGGCAGAGTTAAGCGCTGTGTTGACACACGAAATCGGACACCTCTACTATGACCATTCCACAGAGTCTTTATTACGCTACTCTTATCTGACGGTTTTTGCCGGAATGGTACTTGGGTTCGAACCAGGCACGATTCAACTGATTGCTACCAGACTAATTGAGAGCGCTAATTCCAGAGAACATGAACGGCAGGCAGATGAAATGCTTCTCAGGTTAGGAGCCGGCAGCGGTATAACTCCTGCAGATTTAATTAGTGCGCTCGATAAGATCGCGGCCGAGCAGGGCCTCGATTCTGACAAGAGATCTCTGTTAAGCTACGCATCTACCCACCCGACCAATCAGGAAAGAGAAGATAACCTGAGAAATAAGTTGTTGCCCTAGGCGTTTTTTGCCTTAGTGCAAGATCTTAAACCTAAAGTACAGTCAACTATCCACCTCTGCTGACTAAAGAAATAGATACCTGCCTTCACATATTTTCTCGGGCGTCGGACGCTTGAGCTGCCAGAAGTTTTTGCTAAACGCAGCAGAGCGCAGATTGAGGCCTCTCCGGATAATTTCCAGATATCCGGCCATGACGATTTCTGCCGGTCGATCTTGATCTGAGACAAATGTCACCGCTTCAATATTCTCCCCGTCTGCAATGACTTCGATCCGCTCCCGGTGATAACGCAGCTCACGTGCATCAAGTGCAGCCAGCTCAGCTCCTGTTACTTCTATTACCACCCCCCAGCATTCTGATTCACGAGCGGGAACAATGTTTAGGAAAGATGCTGAAATCTTCATTTGTCGGTCTCCTACCGCTACATCTCTCAGCGCCCCCCAGTTCTTGATGTACGCTGGCAAACACGCCTCAAGTAAATCTTCTGATTGGACAACCCGTCCGATTGTTTTGCTCAAACTCTCAGCTGAGATTAAAGAGCCATAGCCAAATAAGTATTGCATCCTGAATTATTTAGCCCCCCCAAATATGAAGCGGATCTTGTCCCTCGGTGCGTGCCAATAACTTCATAAAAAGTAATTTATTTCTGGGGTAGAGCAAGCGATGCCTCCCGGTAGCCAAGTCTGCCAGCGGTAGCAGGTATAGTTGACTAACCTCCGGCTCTCCTGATGAAGGATTAACGGTCAACTCACTGCACTGTTTTAAATAGCCGCTGTCAGTAGCCTGTCGCTGCGTATGTTGGCTGGCCAGTTCAAACTCAGAAGCTGATAAAATAAAACTATAAGCTGTAGCTTTAGTGACATGACCGAACTGGGGATCAAGCAAAGTTACAGAGTCGACAATTTCTAAGCGCTCCGGGCAAATTTTCAGCAGCGGCCTACCGTCGGGGCCAACAAACTCTTCTGCCAGCTCGCGGACGACTGTAATCTGATCAGTCTCAGGCACGCCTGGTTGCGCTTTTATTAATCCCGGGAAAGCTTCAGTATCGGCCAAATTACCAAATCCGCCGGCGACCATCAGATTTTCCGCACCAGTATTGTACTCCGGATAGGCAGAATAGTGCCTGCCCGCCTCTGCCACTAAGGCATAAACCTTCCCATCTGCTGGGTTGCGATAGATTGGGACTGCAATGCTGCCCAGGCTGGCTTTTTTCTCAAACGAGATATCTGCCTCTTCTAAGTTGGCATGCTTTGGCCGGGCCCACGTATGGGCGACAATCAGCAACGCCAGGCTTTGCATCGCCCGCGAAAGCAGCTTCCTGGGTAATCTCGTGCTCGTTGGATCACTTAACTGAGTATCTGGATCTGGCGACCTTTTGAGGGAGGACTTGGTAGTCTCAGCGTGCCTGGTAATTGAAGACCTCACTGTATCTGGCATTTCAAACTCTTAATCTAATAGGCCAGGGAAATACTCTTCTCTTCGCCAGGCTACCTGCGACCTCACTGCCGCAGGAAATGCCAAGTGGCCTATAAGATAGAAACTCACAAACCAGCCGAGAATAGCATTAAGATAAGTTCGGCTGATCTTTCTGGCTGCTGTGGAATTAGCATTGATTGAACCTCTACTCAAGCTTGTCTCAGTTCTTAAATGGCGCCCGACTAGCAGAACTCGAAAAGCGCTAATACCTGTCTGAATTTGCCAAAGTCTAATAGTCTACGTGTACCGTCCTTAAGCTCCGTTATCTTCCGGTACTCCCCGAAAAGTGACAAATAGTGGGGGGCTGACGAATTACCCCCTTAATTCACAGCGTTTAGCTTAAAGTTTTGTTATATCCGGCCGATACTCTCTACGTTAGGCTAATTCAATGAATCCTGTTGCCTTGGTCCAAACTCTAATACTTAAGCCTCTTTATCCTGCGCAATCTATGACGATCAAAAACTCTCTTCCTTTAGTATTAGCGAGCCTGGCTCTGCTGCTGCCGATTAATCTATTCGCTGAGATGACCTGGCGTTGTAATGGTGTTAATCATGCAACGCTGACACAGGCAGACAGTGATGGCGTCGCTGCAAACCTGGGGTCAAACTGTGCACGCATCCAGCTTGGCTTTGATGCCGAAATGGACGGACTGAGTGGAGAGGCATTTAAAGATCGATTACACGAAGAGATTGAGTCGACCAAAGAAGCAATTGAAATGTTTTCACGGTCAGGGATGAAGACCTTGGTTTCATTCTATTCTCCTCCGGGGGGCTTTGAGACCCGTAATGCACCGGCGCATCACCAGATGTTTTCCCAGAGCTCATTACAATCGGAATACCTTGCAGCAATTGAGCTGATAGTTACAGAGTTAGGCGACAACCCCGCTGTTCTGGCAATTGATTTAAATAACGAGCCAGCAGTTAATTCCGATTTACTTTGCACAGATTGTAAACCTTGGGAGGAGTTAGTTATAGATGCGGTCGCTGTGGCACGGACTGCTAATCCAGCTGTAAAACTAATTGTGAAATCCACTTACGGAGATTCAAACCGCCTGAGAAGGTTGCCATTCTTTAACGATCAAAACGTAGTCTATGGCTACCACTATTACTTTGCGCCAGAGTATCAGCATACAGGCATTTATCGATCTGATGAATTTGTAGCAAAGCCGAAAGCCAAAAAACTCAGACGCAGTTTTGATACCAAGTTTGTTGCTTTTGCCAGAGCATGGCAGAAAAAGCGCAATGTATTTCTCGAAGCTTCTGCAGGACTAATTGACCCAGCGACCGTACCAGAGAAAGCTGAGCTCTTTATGACAGAAACTGCAGTTTCAAATCTGGCTGCAGACCCCGAACAATTTATCACTGAGACCCTTGAGAATATCGAATCAGTCGGGAGAGTTGAGGCTGGCCCTAAGCTAAAGTTGCGCAAACTAAAGAAGAAATGTCTGCGTAAAGGTAATCAGCGCAAAAAAAACAGCTGCCTGCGCAGACTTAAGATTAAGAAAAAGCTAAAGCTTATCGATCAATATCTGAGCACACAGGGCTGGTCGTGGCATATTCTATATGAAGCTCCCGTCTGGGATTGCAGAAATATTCAGGTCAGAAATAAGTTTGTGACCGTAGGTTATGACACTAAAATGTGTCAGGCACTAAAGCGTGGCTTTGATGGCTGAGTAAGCAGTATATCGCCTTAAGAGGCAAACACCTGAGCCGGCTAGATTCGGCTAGGAACTGTTTCATTCATGTCTAAATTGAACCTCAGAGCAAACGTGAACCGACTCATCACTAAGCGCAATATTGAACGCTAGCAGACCATTTCTGTATTAACGTTGACTTAACTAGGGCCTGCTGAAAAAGTCTTTCGTGTAGTAATGCTAAATGCTTGGGACTAAATCTGACACCTGAAGTGCAAGGTTTTAGCCTAAAACCCTTGCACTTCATCCAAACCAAATTAGTTGAAATGATGCTAGCGCAACATTAAAGCATCTCTCCAGGAAGCTCTATTCTATCCTTTCACCAAAAGAATACTCAGCAAAGGAGCCGAGCTCTTCTGACTTAGGGGTCACTTATTCGGCAACCCCTAACTAGAGTTATTTCTATCCGACTAAAATTCCTTAAGCATTCAAATAGACTTCTACCCGAATCTCTCGAGGCCATAATTTTCAATCAGAATTTCTGATTTTCGCCCATATCAGGCTCAGTGCTAGTAATGTTTGCTTTTGCTATTTTAAATAGCTGAACGATCTTGCTGTCATCGGCATCCCAGTGTTCCCCGTGGACAATCTTGACCTCAAGCAAAGCAACCTCGGGACTGTCTTTGCCCTCGGGAAACCAAGCCGCAGCAAATGGGTTCCAGAACCTTTCAATCAACGCCTTGTCCTGAGTAACTTTTGCATGTCCTGAGAGCGAAACATAAACGTCCTCACGATGACCGCTGAATGTCAGACAAACAGAATTATCCTCCTGAATTTCGGTAATCTTCTCAGAATTTTTGTTTGTAAAAAACCACAGCGTCCCGTCATAGTCTTTCTGCACAAGATGCATTGGACGACCGCGATAAGAATTCTCGTCGTCAGTAACTAACATTCCGACCTTAATCTCTTTGATGTAGTTCCAAATTTTCTGTTTGTGTTCGGGGCTGGACATATTTTGGTTTGGTCTTAATTAAAGTTTACCTAACGGTAGTCTGCCTAAATATTTATGCAAGCGATTTAACTCATTGAGCCAATCAACACAGATCCAGATCATCCCGAGCCGTCCGGCAACTAAACCGCCTCCACTTATTAAAGCGCGCGAATCCCACGAAGAAGTTCTCAGCAACATCACTTTGGGGATTATACCCCTGGTATTAGGAGCATTTCCAAGTACCTTTAGCACCTTTCCCGATGCTTGAAATATCTTGATCCCTGTTGCTTTAATGCCACTAGTCCGGTGGGATTTCCGTCGCTCTAGTATTTAAGCGCAGGTAATTTTGATTTCTAACAAAGTAGTTTACCCGGATGTTTATCTCTCATCTATCGCTGTCCTTTTACTAATTTTAATCTAAGCTTGGCGAGCTGTTTAATCTTACTCCGGATCTGAGGTGAATGCTCAACTGGGATATTGGCCTCTAGCTTGTCGTGATAGGCCACAAGCGCGCCGACAATCAGCCGCCTGTCCTCTAGACTTATCTTTGCCTCTTCTCGGGGAGCTTTAAGTTGACTTTCAACATACGGTGAGCGAGCAAAAGGCAGACTATCTCACGTTCTCTGCCTGAAAAGACACAGAGCTATCCCTAGTAATGTAACTGTAATTTAAGCTAGGCAGAAAAGATTTAGAGGCTCATAATTTAATGCTTGCTTCCAGTTTAAAACTCCTTATACTTAGAGTGTGTCTGGGATACTAAACTCAAATTGCTTTAGTAAAGTTGCTTCAAGACTCCGTGTTTGTATCCGCCGCTTGGCGTAATATTACCGGCGCTCCGGTGCCTCCCCTCTCTCAACTACTGCCATCTTTCTACTAACTGACTGATTGAAACTAAATCAGTTGTGCTTAAAAATTCTTCAAACGGATGGAAACTCAAATTCTCAGCAGCGTGCCTGTAAAAATTATTAAAAATCAATCAGATCTAAAATCTTCTCTGAGAACAATTTTTTTAGATTCTTTCAACAGACCCGGTGAGGCGACTCAGTGGTTACCCACAGAGGCTGAGAATTGTCTGGACCGACTAATCCTACTCGGAAATCTCCGCCTCAAGTTTACGCCACAGGAGGAACTCGCCGGCTTCAGTATAAGTCTTGCCGCCGCAGACAGCGAGATTTTCGCGGTGTCAGATATAGCCAAAACCCTTCCGCAAGCACTCTATGTTGCTAAACTTGCGGTCGCAAGCCAGCATCGGGGCGCGGGGTATGGTCATGCGCTAGTCACAGACCTGATCCAAAAGTCAGAACAGGATTTCTCACACCTTCTGGTAAGAGTAAGAGAGGACAACGGTAGAATGATTAATCTCCTCTCTGGCCTAAACTTCAAAGAGTTTAGAGAGTCTCCCGAATCCCGATGCGAAGGCAGCAAAAAAGAGTGGCTTTTTTACCAGCGAAAGAGCGGTTAAAGGAGTTGTTCCGAGGTTATTCAGAATTAGCAAAACTTTGGGAGGATTGAGTCACCCGCCTGAGAAGGCAGGAAGAAGTGATATATATTTAGCTATTAAGCTCGATTAACTAGGGGTTGCTTAATCAGTAATCCCTAAGTCAAAAGAGCTCGGCTCTTTTGCAGAAACGTAGTTTCTTGCACAAAAATCTTCGATTTTTAGGCTGAAAAGATAAAATAGCGTCTGCTGAAAATGTGTTTTAATGATGTAACAAAGTCGTTGTAATTTTTCCTCTCAGGCTCGAATAAAGTGCCTGCGCATTTGCCGCTTATGATAAATCCTCAGGCACTTTAATCAATAAACTTGGGTTTAGGCACTCGACACTCTTATACTAGACACTTTTTCAGCTGGCCCGAGGATGACTAGATAAATAAGATAAGACTGACTGCCATAAAGGCCATGCCGGCAATTAATCCGTAGATACTCAGATGATGCTCACCAAATTCCTCGGCTGCCGGTAAGAGCTCATCTAAAGAAATAAATACCATCACTCCGGCCACAGCAGCAAAGATTATCGCAATCAGCTGAGGATACTGATCAATAAAAGGGAGGAAAAATAAGTAACACAATAGTGCTCCCACCGGTTCTGCCACCCCGGATAAGGTGGAATACCAAAATGCTTTCTTTTTACTGCCGGTAGCCTGGTAAATCGGTAGAGCGACGGCAATACCCTCTGGAACGTTATGAATAGCAATTGCAATTGCAATGACTAAGCCCAGTGAAGGATCCTCCAGAGCTGCTGTGAATGTGGCAATCCCCTCCGGAAGATTGTGCATTGATAAGGCCAGCGCACAAAGCAGACCCATTCTCAGGAGCTTCTGACTTTGAACTGCTTCATCACTTTGAGTGAACTCATGTGGGTTCTGAGCTTCCGGAATCAGATGATCAATAAGAGCCGTAATGAGAATCCCGGCAAAGAAAGCACAGACAGTGAGAACTACTGCCGTCTTACTGGGATAATAGCTTGCGAACATTACCTGTGCTTTCGGAAAGATCTCGACAAACGAAACGTAGATCATCACTCCGGCTGAGAAACCGAGCGCAGTACAGAGAAATTTTTTGTTGTTGTGGTTGGTAGTAAACGCTATTAGGCCCCCCACGCTAGTCGATAAACCAGCAAAAACCGTTAAGAGAAATGCGTAAGTAATTGTTTCTGTTGAGTACTGCATATTCTGTTAGTTCGCTAGAATCTGAGTATTTTAGGTGAGGGTCTGCCTAATATCAAATAGTCCTTGCCACCGAAGATTGTCTGGCAGCAAACAATTCAGACCACTGAGCGATTTCTCAGGGTCAGAAAACTACACCATTCGTCTTATTGCGGGGGGGGGGGCATATCGGGTCACCAGACTTTGTGCCAGAGAAGTCCGGAGCCTTTTTAAAATTCCTAGGCTTAGAGTAGCCACCCTAATTTTTTTATTTCCCTACCAAAAAACTAATGATCTGTACTTTGATCGCTGATAATAAAACTATTAAGCTAAGTATGAAAGGTAAGTCGGCAGCCAACGATTTGGCCATTAGCCTGATTGAATTGATGGCATCAGTTGGTGTGCTTGGGATATTAGCGGCCTTTTCTTTAGCGCTCTTTAGCGAGTACAAAACTACCGCCGATAACATAGTCGCCGAAGTCGCTTTATGCGACCTGACTGTAGCAGCGCTGGCTGTAGAGCAAAAGATTGAAAATTCTAAAATCGATCCTACGGGAGAGGCTACCTTTCAGTGTACCATTGGTGGTGCTTGGGGTGAGAGCTTGAGATGTGAGGAGCGAAATTTAAACTTTAGTTAGAGTCTGGGATCTAACCTAGTGGCAAGTAAAGTAAGAGCTAGGACTGTGAGTGCTCAAGTTAATCTTTCCTTAATTGCTCGTATTTACTGAAATCACTCACAATCAGCGCAGTGGACCTCTAGCTAGTTCTCCTCAACTCAACAAAGAATCTAGTTAATACTGTTGTAGGCTTCGGGCAGGCGTTGATAATTTGCGCAGAAATATTATCCACCCTCAATCCGCGATCTTCTGCCTGCGGGAATTAGTCAGCATGAAGTTTGCGATGTGAGCCAGCGACAACAGGATCACAGCCGACATTGTCACCATTCTCTCTCCGCTCTCTCCCAGAATGTCATGCCCGAAGAAAGCCGCAAAAAAAAGCGCAGCAAGTCCTACCATGACTGCAAGTACTAAGCTCGCTCTTTTGTGTCTGATATAGCCAAAACTGATCGCTACGAAGCTAAATACGCAGGTTATGATCACCAGAACCTGATGAAACTGGTGACTAGAGTCAGCAAAACCCAAAAATGGCAGCATCGCAAACAGCAGTGGCGAGGCGAGACAATGCAGAAGACACAGCACCCCCAGAAAAACTGACCCAAGGTCAAAAGTTTTTTGTATTGCAGTTCTGGTTGTCACAGCGGGGTAAGTTATAAAAAGCAACCATATAGTTACTGCGATTCTTTGGCAATAAACTTAGCTCACCAGAACCTTCCCGCTCCAACCCAAAATCAATCTGAGTAACCATTTTACGATCAGTGTGCAGTTCAGTTTTGATCAGCCAATAGAATCTAGGGCAATTAGAACGAGATAAAAATTGAATACTACACTTATTGTCGCCAGACCCTGATATCACGGCGAGAAAAAACCGAGCCATCTTGTTATATTTGCGCAAACATGCAAATATAGAGGTATGAGCGTTGCTAATACCCAAAAAATCGCTGACTTACTTAAAGCCCTTGGCGAATTTAATCGACTTTCGTTGGTTTATAAGCTCTGTGGATGCATGGCCCCCGAAAATGCTATGTGCCTGTGTAAATGTTGTAGCGTTGATGCCTCTGGAGTTTCCAGACATCTAAAAATTTTAGCTGACCAAGGGGTGGTGACCTCCACTAAGAAAGGTCGGGAGACAACCTACACTCTCAACCGTCAGGAAGTAGCCGGAAGATTGCGTAAACTCGCCGACAAAATTGAATTTAAGAATTAGTTTAATATTAGGAATAGTTAAGATGAGTAAAGACAAATGTAATTGCGAATGTGGCGGCGGTAAGTGTTGCCAGGATAAGACTTGTAAGTGCTGCAAGGACAAGTGCTGTTGTAATAAAAAGTAATTACGCCAACTGAGTAGGAAGGTGCCGCCCTTTGGCGTCACCTTCAAAAGCCTTTGGAACAACTGCTTTGCAGACTTCCATCCGCTATGGTCCTAGATGTTCGAACTGATTAGTGGCCAACTTTAATCTGGTGGCTTATAAAGTTTGAGCTGAGTCTGAGAGGTCTGCTTATCTACTATCAGACATCTAGCGGGTAGCTCCAGCCCCTCCCTCTTTTCCTAAGAATTTTCCAGATAACCACTTTTTCCAACAGCAATTATAGTACTCTTGTCTAGTTACGTAGAATAATTACTGTAAATTGATGAATACTCTAACTATCAAACCCCTGAAGGACGCCGGCTTTACTTTAGTAGAGCTCTTAGTGACCGTAGCTATTGTTGGGATTCTCGCGAGTCTAGCCCTTAGTTCGTATGAAGAGGTAAAGTCTAAGGCGTACATAGCAAAGACTGTACAGGACTTAAGGACCATCGAGACCGCCCTGCTCGCCACGTTCGACCATCTGGAATATTCAACAATTCCTCTCGAAGGTAGTTTTCCCGGAGGTGGAGGCGGCAATCCAACTATCGACAGCCTGGCCACTGTAAGTGATGGCTTGGGCTTATTTCTACCGGTGGCACCCCGAGCAAAGAGTTCAACAGGAGCTCAGTCTTACCGATTTGATAATGACGGAGACAGCTATAACGATAATGGCTCAGGCTGCGGGCGCGGGGGCAGAGGAGTCAATATTGTCATCTATAACGTACCACTAGAGACATTGCGCAGTCTGGATCAAATGATTGACAAGGGGGATGGGCCCAACTGCGGCAGACTTGTCGTGGTTGGCTCAGATATTTTGGTTTACGGTGTTCTGGATAACTCTAATCTATAGCGTTGCGTTGATATTTTGTGTTTCAGCAGTAGGGATATCGAGTGAGGATCACCGTTAGACGTTGCTACAATAAACTATAGTTCTAATGCTAGCCCTGCTAGATTTGACTGGTTTTATCCCTAGCGATTACGACGGTCATCCCCTCCCCCTATCCCGTTCGTCAATCGAAAATTCAAAAAATTAAATTCTTCTGGGGCTCTGCTCAAGGTCTAAACTATGGACCCTATTAAATTTCCAATAAAAAGCTGGAAGGTTTCCTTAGAAGCGCAGTGTTGAGCGTCTCCGTGAAATTTCTTGGTGCGTGCGGTTGCACTGCTGGATAAATATATCTTCGTTGAGGTTCTCGATCATTAGCAATAATAATAAAGGGTACCTACATAGCGATAAGTGGCTTCAGCTATTCCCTTAAGGCGGCTAAATTTTCTGCGCAGAATCGCTAATCTTAGGGTGTGATATTGCCGAGAGTATAGGACATGAGAACCTATGCTAATTCAGAATCGGCTTTTACCTTGATAGAACTTCTTGTGGTTGTAGCAATTATCGGCATCCTGTCGAGCCTTGCTGTCTCGCAGGTCAGCGAGTTTAAACTCCGGGCATAGCGGACCGCTCTGCTGGCAAATATCCACACGACATCACCACAATGATGGAAGGAATCAGGGCGGAGGCAAATATTGGAAACCACTATCTTGGGTGCTCCAGTAATGGCTCTGCTACGATGAACTGTGGTGGTCTGAGCGGACAGGCCAAAGCTGATGCCGAAGAATTGCCCTCGGGTTACCTCAGCAAACAGAGCCGGCCGATCTATTTCGACACCAACGGCTCAGATTTTAGCAATGTAATCTTTATCGCTGATTGCGATGCCGGAATCTCAGCCAGCATGATCAACCAAAGGGTTGTTTATTATGATAGCATAGTCAACGTTACCTGTCCTAGTTAGACTGCTGGTGAGGCAAAGAGCTTTAGTTGCTGCTTATCCCAACCTCTTCTAGTTACTCTGCCGGAACTTCAGACTAAGCCTCTCCATACGATTGTCCGAGCCTTCAAACGTTTTCGCTGACGTTTACCGCCGCACTTTAAAGCGGGTTCTGTTCTCTGAGGTTCTAGCTAGCTCTAATCCTACCGACCTAACCAACGTTCAGCCGATATGGGAGTACCAATTCGACACCTACGCTACTGCAAAGTATAAGCCACGGAGCAAACAGACGCGCCAACCGTGTTTTAATTATTAGATGATGAGTCAACAGCACAACGATCAACCAGAGGATTCGCAGAGCAATGATAATACCCGCAGCAGCAGAGGCCGGAGTCACTTTTTGCTGGCCGCAGGTTCGGGTGTATTAGTTGCTGGCTTGGTGGGTGTTGGTGCATGGTCATTGGGTACTATCTCAGGTGCGCAGGCGAGCATCTTACTTGAGAGCATGGCTCCGTCCAGCCGTTTGCTCTCTTCTACAATCATGACAGTAACAGCAACAATTCTGGCGCTGATGCTGACGCTGTTAAGCTTTGGTTCTCAGCTTGATAAGCGGCTTTCGCTCGAGTTCTATCGCAGAATTAAGGTTGTCGCCGGCTTTGATGCACTGACTTTCTCATTTACTGCGCTGTTATTCTTGTTGCATTGTGTCCCGGTCTACGATTCGCAGTCAGTTCCTGCCTGGTGGTATCCAGCTGTCTACTATTCCACCCTGAGTGGGGCTGCGATTGCCACCGGGGGGGCGGTAACTATTGTCGTGCTACTTCTACTAGCTTTACGAGAATTAATCGATTTAATCTCCGGCGACTACGTTGACCATCCCTTGCTCCGTTCTACAAGCGAAGACTCCGAGAGTTAAATTTTAACAGGCCTCTCACCTATTTACAGCTCTGTGATTCATATCAGGTTTCTAATAGAAAAGTCAGAAGAGTTCCTGTAGAGATCCAGCGATGAAAGTCTCTGTAAAATTTCTAGGTGCTGCTGGTTGCGTCACCGGATCCAAATACTTGGTTGGCTATGCCGATAAGCGTATCCTCATTGATGCCGGCATGTTTCAGGGGAGCAAGGCTATCCGAAATCGGAACTGGTGCGACCCTGAAGTTGACCTCGCAAGTATTGATGCCGTTATCCTGACCCATGCCCACATTGACCACGTTGGAATCTTACCTCGATATGTAGCGCGTGGTCTGCAGTGCCCAGTCTATTGTTCTCCTCCCACCGGAGATTTACTGCACATTCTTCTGCCCGATGCCGCTCATATACAAGAGGAAGAAGCCGATAGCCGTAATAGTAATCAGATGGCCCGACGAGGGACAGCTGAGCCTCTTTTTACTCAGGCAGATGTTAAGAAGACTCTCCCCTTGCTGGAACCAGTAGGTTTTAACGAGGTCAAAGAAATTTTCGAATCCGTAAGTTTCGAATTTCGTCGCTCCGGACACATAATAGGCGCTGCGAACATTACATTGAAGATCGGAACGAGAACGCTGAATTTTTCCGGGGATATCGGCAGACAGGACGTGCCAATTCTGCGAAATCCAGAACCTGTAGAATTTGGAGACCTATTACTGATTGAATCAACCTATGGAGATCGAAAGCATACTGAAGGCAATCACAAAGCGGAATTGCAGGAAATAATTAATACAACCATTGCCAGAAATGGAGCAATTATGATCCCCAGCTTTGCGGTTGGGCGGACTCAGACGCTTCTCTATTTGATCAGAGAACTTAAGGCTGAATACAAGATACCTAAGGACCTTCCCGTTATTGTCGACAGTCCAATGGCTAGCGATGCAACAGATATATACCGGGCCCATCCGGAAGAGTATGACCCTGAAGCGTTTGAAATCAGGGAATCAGGCGAAACAGTACTGACCTGTCCTAATATGGCGCTGGTCAAGGAGGCCAGTAATTCCAGAAAACTGAACACGATTTTTGAGCCGATGATTATTATTTCCTCCAGCGGAATGTTATACGGCGGAAGAATAATGCATCATCTCAAGAACAGGCTGGCGGATCCTCGAAATACACTTTTATTTGTAGGCTATCAGCCTCCCGGCTCCCGTGGTGATAAAATTCTATCCGGAGCCAGAACTGTCAGAATTATGGGATATGATACACAGGTAAACGCTGAGGTCCGACAAATTAGTGGATTTAGTGGTCACGCGGACTATGAAGAAATGCTTCTCTGGTGCCGTCAATCTAACGGTAAGCCCCAAAAAGTGATGGTAGTTCATGGTGAACCTGAATCCGCCGAAATTTTTGCTGGTAAATTACGAAACGAAATGCGCTGGGATGACGTTAGTGTGGCGACTCATCTAGAAGAGGTTGAGATTTGATTAGTCACCCGGAAGTAGAAGACAGAATACTGTTCTCTCTATAGATAGAACTTTTAGGCGACGATCCTTCAGGTTCAATAGCCGATGGGTGCACTGACCGCTACACCCGGCTACTACATAGGGCCTGCTGAAAAACTCTTTCGTTTAATAAAGCTGAATACTTGGGACTATTTCTGACACTTGAAGTGCAAAGGATTATAGCTAGAAATTGCCAGAACTTCTGCATTTTACCTACCTTTTAGATTGCACTGCTGTTATCGCATTATCCAGATATATTCTCAGGAGGCTCTAGTTTTGTCGTTCCCCAGAAGGAGACTCAGTATATCCGGAGATCTTGGGCCAAAGACTATGTTACTGCGAAAGAACGCAGCTCTCTTGAATACGGGCTTACTTTCTCAGCAACCCTAATCAGGGCTTACAACAAAAATTTTTAACCTTGGGTCTCAGGTGAGAAAGATCATAAGCCTGCAGGAAAATACTTTCTTAAGAATTATTTACCGACTAATCTTGTTCGCAACATTAGTACTCCGAAGTACGAGTGATGGCGACTCCCACAGTGTGTAGTCCTATCTGGTGTTACAGACAACGCAGCCTT
The DNA here is from genome assembly GCA_032356305.1 of Prasiola linearis. Classification (NCBI taxonomy): domain Eukaryota; kingdom Viridiplantae; phylum Chlorophyta; class Trebouxiophyceae; order Prasiolales; family Prasiolaceae; genus Prasiola; species Prasiola linearis. The sequence continues at coordinate 38,274 of JAULKR010168561.1, forward strand.
TTTTTTTCACTGACTCGGGAGACCGATGAAAATAGCAATAATCGCTAATCCGCATTTCCCTGTAGTCAAACCATTTTCTGGGGGTCTGGTTGCTCACACCTATCAGCTAACTGAGCTGTTGGTCCAGAAAGGCCATGATGTGACGCTCTTTGCACCTGAGGGGTCTGACTTAGGTCTGCCATTTAAACCTTTCTGCTCTCCTTCTCTTGCGGCTGGCGAGAAGCCAACATTAGAGCGTTCCTGGGCTTGTGAAGTTTTCTATCAGCGGCTGATGACCACGATAGAATCTGCAGGCTTCGATTTAGTCCATAATAATAGTTACGCATGCACGCCTTTGAGGCTAGTTAAAAGCTCGAAAATACCGATGGTCACGGTTCTTCACTGTCCCCCGTCGCTACCTATGCTGAACGGCTTTAAGGAGGCCGTTACAGCAGCGAACCATTTTACAATAGCAGTCTCCAAGACAATCGCTAAGCGATGGGATTCTGAATTAAAAGGTATCTGCCCTGAAATAATACACAACAGTATTTCGACCACCTTCTGGGAGCCGAAGGATAATCTATTCAAAGAGGACTACGCGATTTGGGTCGGGCGAATTACAAAAGAAAAAGGGACTCATCTTGCGATCGAAGCGGCCGTTAAGGCTGATACGGAGTTACGGATCTGCGGTCCAATTCATGACAGTGCCTATTATCAGCAGAAGGTCGTGCCTCTTCTGCGCAAACATAGCGGGCAAGTTTCTTATCTGGGTAGCAAGAGTTCAGAACAGCTGGCCCCACTTCTGCAAAGAGCGTCTGTATTTGTCTGTACCCCTTGTTGGACAGAAGCCTTTGGTATTGTGCTTGCAGAAGCGCTAGCTAGTGGTACCCCCGTAGCTGGTTTTAGCCGTGGAGCTCTGCCGGAGATCCTTGATTCCCGCACCGCTGTTCTGGTTGACGCGGATACTAGTTCCTTGGCAACAGCCATTAAGCAGGCCAAGGCTCTCAAATCTGCAGACTGTAGAAAATATGCAGCAGCCAATTTCTCAGACGAGAGGATGATTAATCATTATCTCAGAATTTATGAGGAGGCTGTCTTTACCGTCTCCGGTGAACTTCGGGGAGAGTTTCGGACTGCGGTTTGAGAATACTTTACTACGTAAACTCTAACGGGTCAGGGCATTGGCAGAGGGCCGCGGCAATTCTGGCTAATTTAGATTTTCCTTGTCTGGTAGTTTCAAAATCAAAGCCTGACCATATAGTTCTTAATTCCCGGCACCAATTTGTGGCCATTGACCCATTACGCTCAGAACAGGATACCGAATTTGCAGATGACGCTATTCATATCAAGCAATATGGTAGAAGAGAGTATCTGACGCGAGTGTCCGCACTTGTTGACCTGATCATCAGATTCGAGGTTGTCTACGCAATTCTCGATGTCAGTGTTGACTTAGCCATGCTAATGAGATTACTGGACATTCCATACCTGCATTTTACTATGCACGGCAAAAGGGACGATCGCGGACACCTGCAGGCCTACCGGGCGGCTGATTGTTTACTTGCTTCTTATCCGGAAGAAATCGAGCAGCTGATTACGGCTGACTGGGTAAGGCAAAAAACAAGCTACGTGGGGGGGATTACCTCACTCAATTACAATCGAAATACCGCAAAGAAACTGTTGGCTAATCCTGCTATTTTAGTGATTAAGCCAAAGGGGGATAATACCCTATGTGTGGACTACCTGCTCGATACTGCTAAAAACAACCCCGACTATTTTTGGTACGGTATAGGTTTTGAACGAGATATCCAGAAAGAAAATCTGGAAGTTAAGACCTTTGTTCAAAATGCCGAGATATATCTTGCTGGGGCAGATATCGTAGTAAGCGCGGCAGGTAATAATTCAATTCTTGAGGCTGGTCTCTTCGAGAAACCCTTGGTGGTAAAAGCCGAGAAGCGGTTCTTTGCTGAACATGAACATAAGGCCGCCGCTCTTAAAAGAGAAAATCTTGCCGTAGTAGTCTGCAGTTGGCCGCGCACCAGAGAACAGTGGCAGAAGGTAATCAAAGAAACGAGGTCTTTAAGACCCTGGGAAGATATTGTCAGCCCTAACGGAGCAAGGCTTGCAGCTGACCTGATAGTTAAGAGGATAAAAACTATCGGCCTAGAACTGTAACTAGGGCCTGCTGAAAAAGTCTTTTGTGTAATAAAGCTTAATGCTTGGGCCTAAATTTGCCACCTGAAGTGCAATGCTGCTACCGCGTCATCAAAGTATATCTTCAGGAGGCCCTAATTTTGTCTTTTCACCAGAAGAAGACTCAGGAAAATCCGGAGATTTTTGCGCCAGAAATTTCGCTTCTGCAAAAGAGCGCCGCTCTTTTGAATTAGGGGTTACTTAGCTGGTTAAGGAATTCTCAACTTCGGCGGGGGTAGGCTCCCTGAGTATCTCGATAGCCCTACTAGTCGAACTCCAGCGAATAAGACCCAGCTCGGCAAAAGGTTTTAACCACTTCTGCATTGGCCAGAACCCCCATTTGTTTTTGAATACAGAACTATTCCTAATAATATCTTCGAAGTGGAATAGTGGAGGGTCGAAAGTCTGATGATACTGGTGAAATATGTTCGCTCCCTGAATCCAGTAGAGATTGATTCCTCTGGACTTAGCCTTCTGAGCCAGATCTGTATCCTCACCCGCGTATCCGTGATAGGCAATGTCGAACTCGCCGATCTCGATGAAGACAGACTTAGCTAGTGTAATATTTAGTCCCCACAGTAATGAATAGTCTGCTTCAACCCTGCTTGCTTCTCCAGTCAGGTAGGTTCTCTTTGGATGTTCTTTACCTGTTCTCTCCAAAGTTTCTATGTCCCACCCTTGACCTAGTGAAGCAGGCAGATAGTAGATACTACCCATGAGAATCCCCCGAGGGGTGTTCTTAAAATGTCTGAAGTAGTCCAGTAAGAACTTAGGACCAGGGATGCAGTCGATATCAAGAAAGATCAATAACTCACCTTCAGCGATTGAGGCTCCATAATTTCTAGCATGTGGAATAGGCAGGGCAAAGTCTGAGTCAAACCTGACTGCCGTATAGTCCCCGGCGAAGTCTTGGGGCTTCTCGCGAGGTTCTTCATTCATGTGTACGACAACAACTTCAGAAGTGATGTTTTTCTCAGTTGCCTCGCCGGTTGCCACAGCAAGACCCTTGAGCAGGTTTCTGAGATGAGATTCTCGATTCTTAGCGATTATGATAACAGATATGTCCATAGAATTTTAACCTTTACTTAGCCTAATAATTTATTACCTCTAAAATTTATCGATCTCAAATGCCTCTCCGAAAAAAGGTTTGTATCTTAGCTGGGATCATATGCCGGAGAGGACGTTAAACAATTATTGCGTATTTTAACTAACGGAATCTCAGTCTCCGCAATAAAAAGCGCAGGATTTCCGGTTAGGTAAAGGCCGGATAATTTAGTCTGCGAGAACCTGGCTCGACTCTAGTTTACTAGAACCAGCCAACTAACTCGAGACTTCCCCGGCGCCCTTTATCCAAAATTACAACACGGCTTCGCGCCGTCAGCTCCACTTTGCAAGCCCGAATTATGCCCATTTTTTCTCTAAAGTTTCAGTAATAAATCTCCGAGAGATTACTCTATGAATTTCAAACGGACCGGTCACCAGGCCGGATTTACATTAATTGAATTACTGGTCACAGTTGCGATAGTTGGTATTCTGGCGAGCACAGCAGTTTCAGCTTTTAGTGCCTACCAAGTCTCTGCTAAGCAGGCAGCAGCAAGGGCTACGCTCAATAGCCTCTACACTGCAGCTAACACTCTATTCTTTGAGTTACCTGATACGGAATCACCAGAGTACCATGCACGCACCAGTGTAAACGGCGTGTTCCGGGAGATTGACAACGATCTGACCCGGGGTCAGTCAATTCAGGATTTTATTCCCGAGCTGCCTGCCGATGGCGTCAGGTATTCAGTGCGTGTCTTTAGAAACAAAAGCGGGTTACACAGCAGAGTATATGCCGGAGTTGTTTTGTGTAATGTTCCCGATGGCGAAAAAAATGTTTTTGTTAAGGATTATAGATATACCAGCGCAGCCAGCAGCTCCCTTGTTGACCGCAGCACTGAGCTCTATTCACCTAACTATGGTCATAATGGTTCGATTTGCCAGTAGGTAGCAGGACGGACTAACTGACCATCGGAACACAGGATCAAAGTGGCAGTAAGCCACCCGAGGGTTAGTCAGATCTATCAAGATACTCATAGCAGCTATGCCACGCTCTTCCGGGAATTTGCGATCAGGATTGTGGATAATAGAAACCCTACCCAATGGTAATCTATGACGATGACTGAAGAAACATTGACAGTCTCAACAGAATAAATTGATATTGAGGGGTGTATCATTCGCGTTGTCTTGCCTGAGGCGGGAAAGACTTTTGAGTTTATCTCTCCCACTATTTTGGTGAATGTGGACAAACATTGGTACTGAGCTGTTAACCAGATTAGTCCGGAACAGCTCTATATTAAAAAGAGACAACTTTGAGTATTCGTATTGAGTCACATCCAACTGCAAGCGGCGAAGCTAATCTAAGAGGGTGCAACTCCGCGGCCCTCACTGCCCCATCCGAACGGCGGGGAGGTGTTAAAATTACACGGTACTGGGAAAGGCTCAGAAAAGAAGCCCCGGTCTTCTATTTACCAAAAGGGAAAATTCTTGTTGTCGCACCCCACCCTGATGATGAAGTACTCTCAACCGGTGGCCTGATCTTCAAACATACCAGCAACAAGCAATTTGTTGACGTTCTGTCTGTGACCAGCGGAGAGAATGCTTATCCGGATAATGTCAGTAAAGCTGAGCTTTTAAAAACTCGCAGTAGTGAGCAGCAAGCAGCTCTTAAGGTTTTAGGTGGTGAACTTGCCACCTTAATCGAGCTTAGGATCCCGGATGGATCAGTCAAAACTCATCAGGATTACCTGACCAAGCGAATAGCAGAAGTTGCCGCTGACTATTCTCTGATAGTGGCGCCGTGGAGCAATGACTATCACACTGACCATATTGCCTGTGCCTTAGCCGCTGCGGCGGCTGCGGCGCAAACCGGTACACCTGTCCTTGGCAGCATATTCTGGGGCTGGCACTATTCGGACCTGAGTTCGCTGGCGGACGTGGGTTTAGTTGGCTTACCACTAGAACCTCAGGCAGTGAAGATCAAAGCAGAAGCTCTGCACTGCCATAACTCTCAACTGAATCCACCAAGCGGATATCCACCAATTTTATTCGAATCAGACTTAGAGCCGATGTCTTTGAGTTGCGAGTATTATGTCCCCTATGTCAAATAAGAAGTTTCCCGACAACGAATTTAAAAGTAGCCTAACAAAGTTGAGGGAGGTCTCAGTGATCATTCCCGCTCATAACGAAGAAAATTTAATCGAAGGGTCAATCGCCTCAGTAATTAAAGCGATGGCGGCTCTGCCTGTGGCGGTCACCTCCCGTTGCGTGCTGGTAGCCGACAATTGCTCTGACCAGACAGAATCAATAGCCAGACGGCTATTAAGTTCTTGTCAGAATCGCGTAACTGTTGTCTCCGCCGGTTGTGTGGGAAGAGCAAGACGCGCCGGCGTGGAACTGTGTCTTACCTCCAGCAAGGTGCCGGAGGCTAGTCACTGGTTAGCCAGTACCGATGCTGACACTACAGTACCGGAGAATTGGCTTGTAAAGCAGATTACACTGGCTGAACGTCTGAGTTTAGAGGCTTTGATCGGCATAGTGACACTCAAGGAAGACATTGACCCCTTTCTGCTCCAGCGGTTCTACCAGACGTACCCTCTTCCGCTTAGCGGAGAGCATCGAAATGTCCATGCAGCTAATATGGGATTTAGAGCCTCCGGATATCTGGCCGCTGGTGGCTGGAAAGACCAGACAACAAACGAAGATCAGGATCTCTATGACCGAATAGCAGCTATTGGCCCGACTGCAGCGCCAACTGACTTGGTCGTTTGGACCAGCGAGCGGACTTCTGCGCGTGCACCAAATGGATTCGCTGCTTACCTTAACTCCCTGTACTCCCAAGACAAAACTTCTCCATGATCACAAAAGCTCAAGTCACGGCAGCAAGAAAAAGCCTATCGGTTAATGATTCAGGTATCGAGAGGACACCGTTTTCTGAAGTCTTCTCCGCCCTGTTTAAATGCGCGGAACAGAACTCGGTAAGTCTGGCGAGGTTAGTAGAGGCGGATCTGGATGCCAGAATTATTCTTAACGAGGCTGACGTCGCTAGTGTCAGTGACACTGATGTTCTTGGAGTGTGGGCCTCAGCCACACCGCAGCAAAGGGTAACTTGGTGCGATAGAACGCAATCCCTAAGCGGGACGATGAGCTTTTGCTCCGGAGTGGGTATTACTGACGCTGCGCTGGTTAGTGCAGAGGATCAGGACGGAAAGTTTAGACTTTTTCTGGCGAACACCTGCAGCTCGTTTCACTCATTCAAATCTAATGTCGACGGCTGGCAAACCCCGGCGCTTGCTGAGACTGCGACCGGGAGCGTCAGCTTTTTAAATCATCCTGCAACGGAGGTACCGGCCGAGAGTAACTGGTATTACGCAAGGCCCGGGTTTTGGCATGGTGCCTGCAGACCGGCCGCTTGCTGGGCAGGTAGCGCGGCAGGACTAATACGCTGTCTCAGGGATTTGCCCTCAGGCTCAGACTTTCAGGAAGCTGCCCTAGGTAGTCTGATCTGTGAGGAGAGTATACTTTGGGGCGCTATAAATACGGCAGCTGAGAAACTAAACATTGAGCCCAATAACTATCGACAGGCACAGATTACGGCGATGACTATGCGTTCTGTGATCTATCAGTCTGCAGGCAGAATTCTAAACTGTCTGAGTGAGTCTGTCGGACCCAGACCTTTTGTCAGCGACGCTAAATTCAATCAAAGATTTATGGACGTTCAGCTCTACCTGCGCCAGTATCATGGGCAAAAAGATCTTAGAACTTTAGGGTCCCTACGATGAAAACTGGTTCTAAGCCAAAGCTGCAGCAACCGGATAGTCTGACCCCTCAGGACTTTAAAGGACTCTATCAGGACAGCCTCGATCCCTGGAACTTTAGTACGAGCGAGTACGAGCAGGCAAAGTATAAAAAGACTTTAGAGCTTCTGCCTAACAGGAGCTTTCGTCAGGCTCTGGAGCCAGGATGTTCAAACGGAACACTTACTCAAATGCTGGCGGCCCGCTGCGACCGTGTAATTGGCTTTGATTTTGTCCCGAAAATTGTGAAGGAAGCAACGAAGAGATGTGCCCACCTAGAGAACGTCGAAATACTTTGTCAGACATTTCCCAAATTTTGGCCCTCTGAAGGTGGAGACCTGTTAATCTTGTCTGAGGTGGCTTACTACCTGTCCGACACAGATCTAAAAATAGCTACAGACGGTCTACTACAATGGCTGCAAGCAGGCGGGATATTAGTTTCTACCCATTACACTGTCGATTGCGGACATCCCCGGAGCGGCCAGTCAGTAGTTAACTGGCTGAGCGCAATTAGCGGGCTATCATATCAAACCTCTCACACTGATAAACTCTACGAAGTGAGCGTTTATAAAAGGCAGCCCTAGTTGCTCAGGCGGTAGACTGTTTGATCGATTAAACAGGGCCCGGTGGAAAGGTCTTCTGTGCTTTGGTATGAGATACCTATGCCTGAATCCAAGCCCTGAAGCGCAAAGGTTCTAACCTTAAAAAGCAAAATACTTGCATTTCATCAGAGCCCAATAAACCGCAGTGACGCTAACGCATCATTACAGCAGATCTTCATGAGGCCCCAAGTTGTCTTCTTGCCTCCTAAATAAGGGTTGCTAAATAAGTAACCCCTAGTTAATTGCTCCTTGCTTGTGACATTCGAATTAATTTAACCAGGCCCAAGTTTGGGATGGCGGTATGCCTTAACGAAACCCCAGTTAAATAGCAGAACAATGTTTCGGGCGAATCCGAAAATTGATAAACCTATAAACCTAAACTTACACCCCGACCGTGCAGGGGGGCAGGGAGCTGACGATTTTAAGGGCCGTACCACCCGTTGCCACCAGCCCTGGCGCGCCAACTCCAAGATTTAACCTCAGAACGGCCAAACCGAGAAGCAACCAGAAGCTAATGAAAAAGAGCAGCTATCACTCCACAGTCTCGTTTCAATTAAGGTTCAACAAGCAACTTTACAGTCTGACTAGTCCCGGCATGAGTAAGGTCAAAGCGTCGTTGACCTCACCCACTTGCGGAATTTATAACTGGGAGCGTAAAAAATAGGCTCATCATTAAGACGCCGCTCTCCGCTGTTTTTTGCTTATTTGTCTGCAAGCTTAACCTTTAGTGCTCGTAAGTAACTTATGTCTGGCTTCATCTACTCCCCCTTACTCTCTGAGCTGGTATCCGACAGTCTCAGTTTTTTAGCTCTTATCCTGACTTTGTTCGCCCTATTTGCCCTAAGCGTGTTGATCGGAGTGCTTTTATTGCGCCTTCTGGCTGTTCTGAGGCGAAAGGATACAAACGACCAGCTTCCGGATGAGCAAGGTTTTCCTCTAGGTTCTCCGTTTATCTCCGTCCACGTACCGATTTGCTCGGAACCGCCGGCTATGGTGATCGCAACTTTGCGCTCAATATTAAGACAGAACTACTTAAACTTTGAGGTTATTGTCGTAGACAATAACACCGCAGACCCGGCAGCTTGGCTTCCGGTAGAACAATTTTGCAGGGAGTCCGGCCCGCAGTTTATCTTTAAGCACTTTGATGTTCTGGCAGGGCATAAGGCTGGTGCATTAAACCAAGCCCTGAGACTTACTTCTGCTCAAGCCAGGGTCGTGATGGTGGTTGATGCGGATTACCAGCTTCTGCCGGATGCCCTTGCAACGGCTGCCGGCGCTTTTCGCTCAGACGATTCTTTTGTCCAGTTCCCTCAGTCCTACCGGAACGTTGACGCTGCCACCCGCGGCGCTGCGGCGGAACTAAACGGCTTTTTTGAGTTTTTTGCGCCGGCCGCCGGCAGGTCTGTCCTCCCGACCGGAACACTGACCTGCTTTCGAATGGCAGCCTTGGAACAAATCGGTGGCTGGCCCACTAGTAGCATAACCGAGGATGCACTGACCGGTATCATCCTACAAAGCAAAGGGCTCTCAGGACGATACATTCCTCAGGTCATAGGCAGCGGTTTGATCCCTTCTGAATTATGTTCCGCCCATAAGCAACGTCATCGCTGGGTAGCGGGCAACGCCCAAGTTTTGCTCTATGTAGCGTGCAATCATTTCTCTTTGCTCCGGATTCCAGTGCTTGTACAACTAACCGCCTGGTGGTCAGGTTACTCTGTCTACTGTGTTAGTTTAATTCTGCTGGCTATCCTGCCGGTAACCCCCGCGGTTGTCCTGCTTAGCTATATTGTTGCTGCTGCGATATTTCTTGAGCTTGCTGTCAGTATTCTAAAATTTAGCAGATGCTCCGGAGTGGCTACCTCAGTAAAACTCTCCGGGCTACTTAGTTACCTGAGGCTCTCCCCGGTATCATCAACTGCGATCATTGATGGTATATTAAAGGCAGACCTTCCGTTTACCAGAACTTCAAAATCCGTTAACCCTTCAGGTCAATTCGCAGAAGAGTCCATAAATAACTTGTTTTTTGCTGTGTCATTATTAGTCTCAACAGTAGTGATGTTTGGCCAGAAAAATCTTGACTGGGGAATTGCTGCGGCTCTGATGGTTTTTACATTCTGGCTACTGCCTCGGCTTGACGTTTCCGTGCATAAATTAGAATCCTTGGTAGAGAAAAATAAATCAGGTCTTGCCTTGGATAACTAAGTTTACGCAAAAGAAAACAATGAATAACAGACCGCTAGATATTGTAATTCCAACCTTTAATCGGGAAGCACTAATCTGCCGCGCGGTCGATGCAGCGTTAGCACAGTATTATCCGGAGGTGAGAGTATATGTAGTCGACGACGGCTCTACCGACAATACTGCTGAGGCACTCAGGCAGTACTTTGAACGACCTAATTTCTGCTATCTCAGAGTTTCTAAAAACCTGGGAACTGCTAATGCCAAGAACGTCGGCTTGCTGCTGACAAGTGGAGAGGCTATTACTTTTCACGATTCAGATGATGTAGCTTATCCTGAGAAGCTCTTGGTGCAGGAAAGATCACTAAGTTCTCTTGGTGCACACCGGTCTGACTTTTTCGACTGGTCTCACCTCCCTAACACCGAAGCCGGTAACTTTGACCTTGCACTCTCAGCCTACCGTCTGCTTAAAAATGACGGGCGGGAATTTTTGATTGATTCACCTCTTAGCATCTTTGATGATTTCTTTCCTAACGTCCAGGCACGTTGCCCCGTCGAGGGGGATTGGATCCTGATCAATTGTGGCCTTTTTAACCGTAAGGTATTTGAACAAATCGGCGGCTTCGCCGATCATATCGAAGAGGACAGAGATCTAAGAAACAGATGTCTGGCTGCCGGTTTTCTGATAAATTTTATCGAACAACCTTTGCTCGATAAAATTGAGGTAGAGGCTTCGCTCACTTTTGACCCAGAATCGGGCTATCAGGGTCAGGACAGAGAAGCTGCGCGATCGTGCGTTTTCCAAAATATTCAGAAATACCGGAGCGGTTCTTGGGGCGCTGATGCCGCAAACTCCTCAAGCGTGAGGATTGATTTGCCGGGTGTCACGATCCTTAATTGTAGTCGGCCTGAACTTCTTGCCAGCTCAAGTGTAATTCCGTCGACGCCTGAAACTTCTAGCTTGTTTCAGAGTGTCTGCACTTTTAAGAAAGAGGGTGCATAGGTCAATACTCTTTGTTGACTGCGAGTCCTCGGCACCATATGCGCTTTCTGACCTCGCCAACCGTGGTCTCGGGGGTACCGAGGCGAGCACACTAAGGGTAGCTAATGCCCTGAGTCGTGACTGTGACGTTTGTATCGCCCAGCACCAGAGCGTAACGCAGCCTCACCGCACTAGTGGCAGCTCAATAGTGTTCAGAGATTTTAGAGAGGTGATTAGCTGCTCCGGGTATCAGCCCGAAGTTGTAGTAGCAGTGCGATCCAGAAAAATCATACCGCTTTTAAGAAAGCGGTTTCCCGCCAGTAAGCTGTACTTATGGGTTCATTGTTTCCCGGGCAAGTCCTGGAAGCGTCTCGGCCGGGAACTCAAAGAATCTCAGGCAAAGGCAATAGCTGTTTCTGATACACTTAAAGAGACCTTGCGCCAGAACTTGGTTAGAGACCTGGGACCTAACGAAGCTGACAGATACCTGTTGACCATCTTTAATCCAATCGAGGACGAGCTCGTCCCGGATGGGACAGAAAGACAGCACGGAAGACTGCTCTCACTTAGTTCCCCACACAAAGGCCTGTCAGAAGTTCTCACTCATTTTACAGCGGCCAAAGCAGAGCTTCCACACCTGCAGCTAAAAGTCTGCCACCCTGACTACATGAGGTGGGACCAGGACCTGCCTGAAGGTGTTGAACTTTTAGGCAGCCTGCCACGCAAAAAAGTCATAAAAGAGCTGCGCGTAGCACAACTCCTTTTTTATCCCCAGCAGAGCTTTGCCGAAACCTTTGGTTTGGTCCTGGCTGAAGCTAACGCGGTCGGTACCCCTGCCCTGACAGGTCAAATCGGAGCAGCAGCGGAAGTCCTGGGCGATCGCAGCCAGATTCTAAAGAAGGTAAGTTCCAAAACTGTTACATCGACTCTGCTAGACTGGGAGAAGAATGGTTTTCCGGTAGTATCCGGAAACCCTTATTTTAGGCTTAGCTCAGTAGTGAGGGTCTGGCGGGAACACATCCTTAACGCAAGCTCATCAGATTACTAAGTTTAGAATTTACCGGACTATTGGCCGTCCCGCCTCAGCGATAAATAGACGGTAGTGTCTCGTGAGGACCAGTGGAAATGCGCCATTGAGCTCTATTCTTCTAGTGTAAAGAGACAGCTCGAATCCCAACTGTCGATAGATTGCTTGAGCCGTCTAGGTTGGCGAACCCTATAAGCAAAGCACTTCAGAAGTCATTGACTTGATAGTATTATCGTCGGTCTCAATAAAGTAGTGTTTAAATTCGCGGTAATCACCTCTCATTGCCGGAGAGTAAATTGAGCCTGAAGAGGTTCCTTTCATAGAGCAGGACATCGCATTAAACTTATCGCGAAAAACACTGGTGTTTGTATTCAGACGGAGGTGCTCAGGATATGTACTGGGCATACCGGGGAGTAGTTGCGAGCAGGTATTTATGCGGTCTGTTACTGCGCATGTTACGTAACCCTCGTTCTCTTCAAAATTAGCCTCCTGCGCAGTCCTGATATCGGCTATTGAACTTAGAGCCACCATATCATTCGCTTTTCCTCTGTATACCTCGAACTGAGAGACTGCTAGCGCAGCTACAATGCCTACTATCGCAACTGTTACAATTAGCTCTATCAATGAGAAACCTCTTTCCATGATCTTACCAATCGGCCAGGTCCGGATAAAACTTGAGTCCCTGTGTTGATAAAAGAGGGCACCACACAGTCGTAGATCTGGTCGACGCGGTCTGAGCAGCTAAAAGGGTAGGTATAAAAATGGCAGAATAGAAGATAGAACCGGCCAAGGATTATGCCCCCTATAGACGCTGACCCCAAGAATTAATCATAGAAGTGACTGTTGTCCGAGAGAGAAAAAACCGTGTTGAGTTAAACAACCCAAAATATTCTTCTTATGCTTGAGTTGATACGTAAGGAAACAGAGTTAGAGGTAAATTACAATCAACTAGGGGTTGCTGAAGAAGTAAAACCTAACTACGACAACTGACAATTGCTGTAATTTGAGTCTATTAAAACTTGAGCCAACTACACTCTTGCCTGTGCTAAGGCTGGCAGTGTGGCATGCTATCAATTCACCCTAATTTTGGTTAGGGTTTCTAATCAATTCTAGGTTAGTTCTTCCTGAAGTGCTCTTTCGCAGAATTCTCATCAGCGCCGTGCTCTGACTTCCGCCATTAGATATGGACTCTGCCTGGCATACTCTTCCGGCTGGAACTTCGCGGCACCTCCATGTCTCCGGACTAAACCAGCCAAATATGCAGCTTGGGTGGTTTCCAGTCGCTCTGCGAGCTCAGAGAAATCTCTGCCCTGGTTTGCTAAATGCGGTCCCAGATCTCTGGCAATAGTAGTGCAGCTATTCTTAACATTACTATTGGTGATTGACAGAAACAAAGGTAGGTCTTCAAGGGATACAATATTGGCATTGCGGTTACTCCTCTGAGCAAAGGCCCTTACCTCAGCAACCTTATCGTGTGGTACAAAAATATTTAGGTGCTCGCTCCCGGCAGATTCGATGCCAACTTCACTTCTCAAATCAGACAATATTTGATAGCCCCTCATTTTTACGTCGGGTTCTGAAACGCCTATTACGACTGGAAACTGCTCTGCCAAAAAGCCTTTTTCTGATACCGGAAGTTTCTTCAAATATTCAGCTGACCGTTTGATATTTCTAAAAGCTTTTCTGAAATTATCGGTTAGTTGAGTTTGTGATCTTTGTCTATCGGACTGACGTTCTTCAGGACCTATTCTGGAGTCGCTCTCGTCTTTACTCAGATTAGCCTCTAATCCTTTTTTCCATTCAAGCAATAAGCTTTTGGTCTCCTTGATATTCCTTTTTAAATCACTTTTATTTCTTATCTGGACAAACGATTTAGCATAACTCCCAATTTGAGCCAGACCACTAGTTTCGAAGGCTGAAACAAATACTTTATTAACTCCGTACCTCGGTGCTCCATGCCCAGATTCTCCGCTCAATAAAGGCAGCCCGTTTTTTCGCACCTCTCTTTGCGACTGCAGCCCGAGTCGCGCGACCATACTCAGAGCTGCACTTGAGGTTCCATGCCAGCAGTCAGTTGGCTTGTGGCCATAAAGAGTCAGATGTTTAGAATCAATAGCTCTGCGATTTGGTCTCTGGTCTGGAGGTATCGGCTCAGGGTTAAACGAGCCCAGCGTCTGCTGCTTCCGAACTCCCCTTGTTGTCATAGCTGGAAACGCGCTCAGACTAAGGTCAGCGACCCTCAGTTTGAGTTCGGACCCTCGAGGGTCAGCCTGTGAGGGCTGCTCCGGGAGATTCTGACTGCTGGTTCCCGTATTTTTCTTCTCAGAGTCCTTACTTTGCATTTATTTAAGTTTAGCTATTTGGCTTATATCGTGACTTAACTGCAAATCGCTTCTCTTGTTTCGGAGAGTGGCACTAATGATGACTCCTGGCATCTAGGTATTGATCACATTAAATAGAGGCCCCGTTTGCCACCGAACTGTGGCGTTTGAAGATTAGCCTTAGACGATCCCGGAGATACCTCTCCTTTCTAATGAGGCAGACGTGAACCGAACAGCGGAGATTGCGCTTCAAACTACAGGTTGCGCGACGAAATACGGCTTGATGCCTGGAGCTCCCAAACGCTAGAGAGTTGGATGTCTCGCATATTAGTACTTAGGCTGCTGCTCTATTGCGTCCATAAAGCCACTGATCATCGCTCCGGAAAGCTCGGTTTGGGCATTTCCGTATTTACCTTCAAGCTGGATCCTCAAACCTTTAGCCTTAGCCCGCGCCAAAACTTGAGCTGGTAAAACAAGTGAAACTCGCTCGCTAACACGACCAGCGCCACCTTGAGTTCGGTCATAGTCCTGAACTTCGAGCTCTCCAAAGCTTTCAGCAGTGACTTTGTGAATTAAGAACCATTGTTTCGAGCTAATTTTAGATACAAGAAGATAAGTATCCTTAGAAAAAAATAATTGATTCTGTACACTGTAATCAGCACCCAGATTATCCAACAAGCCTCCCCCAACAGGTGGTGATGAATACTCAAAAGCTTTGCTTAAGGGATCAAATTCTTTCTCTGTTTGTGACGCAACAAAACTATACTCTTGCTGATACTCCTGCTCATATTCCTCGCGGGGAGTCAGGGCAGTACAGGAGACCAGACTGAGTATCACGAACAGAATGCACATGTTTGGTGCAAGCTCTGCAAAGGACTGGTAATCCGGTTTAAAGTTTAGATTCATCATTTCTCTTAGCTATAGGCGCCCGAGCGCACAAGATCTGCAGCAAGGTTTAATTTTAATTCTTTATTGACCACACCCGTACTCAAAGTCACTCAGGTTGCCTGTGAAGACTATATTATTTGATAAAACTCACAAGCTCGCGGTTTTTATAAAAATAGCGTAATGCTCGGTCACTCCAGGAACGGCCGAGAGAACTTCTTTTCGGTAGCTTCTGTGGGAACGCCCCTGCACCTCCCTTGGTGCTTTCGAAAATCCAACTTAAATCACTATCCGGGTCGCCATGAGTCATCTCCGTAGTCACTTACTCCTGCTCTTAAGGTATACGGCCGATTGAATCTACTTAATTAACCTGATTGACGAGAGTCATTACGTGGCAAGACCGAGCCTGGCTTTGCTAGCTAGCCGATGGACCAAGCTTTAAGACTGGCCTGAATTTTATCTGACCTGATCGTATGCTAGAAAAGAGGCTTTCCTGACTACACCGATTTCCATATGAGAACCTTTACAATAATTATAGTAACATCGCTTCTGTTCGCAATTTTAATCGCGCTAAAGCTTTCTCTCTCTTCCCGATAGCTGTTGTGCTAAGTACTCCCCTTCTTTCTCAGTGGTCTTTCGACCTTCGCAATTGCCCACACCACTTCCTAAGCTCTGGGAGACGCCGACTCTGAGGTTGTTTGATTTAATAATCTCGAACGATCTTTGGTGCTGAGAAAAATGCGGTATGCTCCTCCATTAAATCGTGCTCTTGGTAGTCTTGCCTTGCATAGCCAGTAAAAAAACCAGTCTTAGTCTGTTGCCGGCTGGTAGGGGCGCTTTAAGAAGCTTAATTCACTATTTCGAGACCCCTAACTGGTTTCTGCAGCCCCAAGAAGCGCAGCTAAAATCGTTCTGCGGATTACCAGAGACAAAAATAGAACAAGTTTTCCTTGACTGAGGTCATAAGAAACTATTTAACGGGCGACCAGACACAGGTACCTGGGTTACTCTGCAGACTACTTTAACATTAGGATGGAAAATATGAGAGCAGTATGTTGGCACGGAAAGGGTGACGTCAGAGTGGACACCGTAGATGATCCGAAAATACTAGACCCCCGTGACATCATAATCAGGGTAACCTCAACTGCAATCTGCGGCAGTGACCTGCATCTCTACAATGGCTACATGCCCACAATGAAAGCAGGCGATGTGATCGGCCATGAGCCGATGGGAGAGGTGGTTGAGTGTGGCAGTGCAATCACTAAATTTAAGATCGGCGACCGCGTTGTTGTCCCGTTTACGATTGCTTGTGGCTCCTGTTTTTTCTGTGATCAAACGCTTTTTTCCTTGTGTGATGAATCAAACCCTAACGCTGACAAGGCAGCTCAGGCGCTTGGGCAGTCCCCAAGCGGTATGCTCGGCTACTCACACATGATGGGCGGGTTTGCCGGTGGGCAGGCAGAGTACCTGCGTGTTCCATATGCCGATGTCGGACCAATTAAGATTCCCAATGGTATTCCTGATGAGCAGGTGTTGTTTCTCTCTGATATATTTCCTACCGGCTACATGGCGGCGGAACATTGCGATATTAAGCAAGGTGAAACCGTGGCTGTCTGGGGTTGCGGACCGGTTGCACAATTTGCAATGCAGAGCGCGTTGATGCTCGGTGCCGGCAGAATTATCGCCATTGACCGCGTTGCAGAAAGACTCGAGCTTGCGAAAACCCATAACAAGGCTGAAGTGATTAATTTCGAGACAGAGAATGTTCTTGAGCGTGTGCTAGAGCTGACTAATGGCCGCGGTGCAGATTGTTGTATTGACGCAGTGGGAGCTGAGGCGCATGCCGCAGGGAATGTTAAGGAGTTTATTGATGACACCAAAGCAACCTTGCGAATGCCAGAGAATCATCCGTATGCCCTGAGCCAGGCAATCAAGTGTTGCCGTAAAGGCGGGAAGCTTTCCGTGCCGGGCGTATATACTAGCACTGTCGACAACCTCCCGATGCATGCGATTATGAATAAGGGCTTAACCTTAAAGACCGGACAAACTCATGTGCAGCGGTATCTACAACCTCTGCTTGAAAAGATTGAGGCTAAAGAAATCGACCCATCGTTTCTGATCACGCACAAAGTAAGTTTGGAGAAAGCCCCTGAGATGTATGACATCTTTAACCATAAAAAAGACAAGTGTATTAAGGTAGTGTTACAGCCATAGGCTGATTGGTCAGGGTGTCAATGTTGGGGCTACTCAGCCCCATATTACCAACTATGAACTGAGATATTTTGCTATGCTCAGTTCTGTGTTCTGTTCCTAATAACTGCTAGTACCGGCTCTGCTAAGATCTAAGTTCACTTCTTCGACTCTTAGCAGCGTATGGCTGAATAGTTCGTTGTGTTTGCTCTATTCAACAACGAAATGTCTGTAAGTTTTTACTTCCTTAGCGCCGAGGATGTAACCAAAATATTGTTTTGCGCTATCGCTGTTAACTGTCCGGCTAAAATGAGACCTCACAGCAACCCCGATAACTTTGTCCTTGTTGTCTACAGTAACAACTCCCGATGCAACTGCCGAGAGTTCGAAGACGCTGCGGTAGGTTTGACTAGTATTGGTTAAAGGAAAAAACAGGGGCTTTGCCTGAACTGGCAGCAGTTCGGCGGAACGCTCGATTCTCTGACCGATCTGGTAGCGGTGCTGCCATAAATCGTTTCCGAATGGATATAGCTGATTAGCAAAAAGAGTGCTGCGAAACCGGGTGTAGGATACAGCGCTAATTGCTGCTCCCTGAGCTGCCGGGTCCTTAATATCGTTAATCAGTCCGAGGGCGGCCAGATTCTTAATGTCCTGATTCTTAAGAGTACTACTGAGAATTTTTGAGTTTGAGGTAGCAAGAAGAAACAGAACCGTAAATGTTCCAAGCGCTGTTAGACAGGAGCGAAAGCGCGAAGTGCTGTCTATGGCAAGGATTACCAGGCTCAAGTAAAATAAGCTGGGGAATAGCGCGTAACGGGAAATATCTGGACTGAAATTAAAATCTATCCGGAAAATTTGCGTGACCACTCCGTTTAGAACTGCGTAAATACCCAACAGCCCACTATAGATGTAGGCTTGCTTCCGGATGCAGGTTTTTCTCCTCTGCATGAACAGAAAAACAAAAAGAACTAATAGCCCCAGACCAATGAAAGCCGAAAAATAAAGATTATCGCTTAAGGGAGCTCCAAGGTAAGCCGGGATAAACAGCAGCTGGTCTAATAGGGTTTTTGTATTATCCGGGTCAATTCTGGAGCTGCCCGCGGGAACTATTACCTGGCGCACTGCAAAATTAATGACTGCGGCAACGCTAAAACTGATTAAAGCTTTTTTGTCGTTGAGAAAGAACGGACCACTTAATAAAATCAGGGCCGGCCAAAGCATAAACGCGTTACTATGGCTAAAGCAGCCAAGGCTCAGAATGATAATTCCGGTTACAATGTAGACAGATCGCTGTGTGGTGAAATATCTAACAACGGCGGTAATAGTGAGAACTACAGACAGAATACTAAGAAACCAACAAATCTCGCTATATCCCTCAAGATAGTTCCAGGCAGCCGCAGGTGAGAAAATTAATGCTGTGCAAGTAAACGAAAATAGTAGTCTACCAGCAGTTTTTAGAGCACTTGCTTGAGACAGGTAGAGGGAGAAGGTAACCAGCAGCGCCAATAACCAGTTGAGCAGAGCGGCGATTCTGTTGTCAGCAGCAAAGAAGTGAGCCGCCAGAATCTCGAAATACCCGGGAATTGTTACGTTATGCCCATTCTGGCTGAAAAACCCGTTGTAGAAAGTATTACTGATTCGCCGGTCGCGGTATGCGTAGAAGATGTTCCAGAAGTCAGAATTAGGCAGTGGCGATACAAATGCCAGTATAAAATATAGCGGAATACAGCCTAATAGCGCGATAAGTAATAAGGGGCAGTATTTAATCAGGTTGTGTGCTTTCAAGGGTGAAATCAATCTTAATTGGGTAACTCAGTCACCGAGTAAGGCTCAGCAAACATAGATAACAGTTGGTAATTAAAACACCTTCAGCAGATTGATTACAATCCTGAGGTCGATAGACCCTTGAGCCCGTACCCTTTGGGTACATTGGTCAGCTCGGTCATTAACTTGATTAGAACAGTTATAGAGTTTAAGACTATTAAGCTAAGACTCTAGGATCACCAACGTTCATGAAATTAAAAACTACTCTTTTTCTGTCTTTAAGCTTGCTGTACGCAAGTGTCGTATCCGGCCAGGAATCTTTGCTCTATCTTAGCGATTACGCCGCGCGAAAAGTCTTTCGCAGCGAGCTAGACGGAGAAAACTATACTGAAATTCTATCTGATCGCTCCGTGATTCATCTGACGGTCGACAGCCGGAATAAAAAACTCTTTTGGTTTGATCTTACTGAGAATAAGGTCTTCCGCAGTGAACTTGATGGCAGCGACCCTGAGGTTTTTTTAAATAACCTGGATAACTGTGATTTTCTGGGATTTGATTTTCTCAATGACCGCCTAATCTATGTCACAAACGTTTTTGATGCTGACACAAATCGCTTCACTCATACTTTTCGTGCGGTTGGCAGCAACCTTGAAAGTTATATTGAACTGGCCACTTTCTCACCATTATCAAACGAGATTAAAGATTTTGACTTTTTAGTTGAGAATCAGGAACTGCACTTTCTGCATTTTAAGGAAGTCGACCTCCAGACACGGCGTGGTCTGACAACCCGTTCACTTAA
The DNA here is from genome assembly GCA_032356305.1 of Prasiola linearis. Classification (NCBI taxonomy): domain Eukaryota; kingdom Viridiplantae; phylum Chlorophyta; class Trebouxiophyceae; order Prasiolales; family Prasiolaceae; genus Prasiola; species Prasiola linearis. The sequence goes on from JAULKR010168561.1 coordinate 58,026, forward strand.
CCTCTCGGATCGGTCTTTTGCAGAAATCGACATCAACGACAACATAACCACTCTGAACTTTAACATTGCAGTACTCAATAGTAAGCAGACACTATTTGGAACTTCTCAAAGAAGTATTAAGCGATTTGATCTGGTCGCAGGCGAAGTGCAGTCTCGCTCTATCTACATGGCTGGTGGCTACAGCGGAGAGCTAGGGCCAAAAATATTATTAAATGGCAGCCAGGAGCGGATAATTTTTTCAGAGACTGACCGTTTTAATTCTAATGCCATCAATCTCTATCAAGTAGACCTGCTCGGCGAGAACCGCGAGCGGCTGATACCTGCTGCAACTCTTGCTGACATTAGCTTAAGCGACCTGTATTTGTACGAACCGTTAGCCGATGCTGACGGAGACGGGACTGCTGACTTGTTTGACGGCTGCCCTGCTGACCCAGCTAAAACAGCGACCGGACAGTGCGGATGTGGGGTAACAGAAATAGACACCGATGAAGACGGCACACCAAATTGTCTGGAAACCTGTTCAACTGACCCGGCAAAAACAGCGCCTGGTGTCTGTGGTTGCGGTATCGCCGACATCGATTCTGACAGTGATGCTACAATTGACTGCAACGAAACTTGCCCCACGGATCCGGCAAAAACTACGCCCGGAGCCTGTGGTTGCGGCATTGCTGACACAGATGAAGACAACAACCTGGTGACTGATTGCTTGGCGGAAAACCAAGCATTCAAACAGACTGTAGCTGTCAAAAAGAAGTTCAGAAGAGTTACTGGCAGCACTAAGATCAGAAAATTCTTTGGTGTTAAGCGACTGCAAAAGAGAACCTCAGAGCCTAACGATAAAGTGTACGCCAGAAATTTAGTCAGACTGCTCAGAGCAACCAAAAGGCTAAAGGCAAGTCTAGGAAATAACCGAGGTAACTTCAGAAGATTTAAAAGAATTATTCTACGCAGAATCGACCGGTTACAAACAAAACTACAGGCCCAAGCTCTCGAGCAATCATAACGGATCCGCTCAGAACTCTGCAGGCAGTCCACGGCTTAGTTGTGAGGCCCCGCGGCCGCAGTTCGGTTTGGATTGCACCGTAAGGATATGACTGTGAGCTCTGAGTTTGCTGATAGTCGGATTCGCGCGGTTCTAGCTTGCCTTCGGCGGATGCGGCCGCATTATAGCAATGAAAGTACCAAGCCCCGGTATTTCTTGGCAGAAAAACTGACTATCTAATGATAAACTCTGAGACTAGGGCCTTACACCTCCTCAAACATTACCCCAAATAGGGGAATAGTTCATTGCTCTTTAACTTCTCTGAAGCTGTCTTACCCTCGTAGTAGATTTCAGCCCAGGCAATCAGCCCGCTCCGGATATGGGGAGGACAGTCCGCTGTAAACACCTGCCAGTTTACAGGATCTTCAAACAACGCATTAAAGAGGTGTCTGGAGGGCGGGTCTTTCTGAGTAAAGATTTCTTCAAGACGCTGCCAGTTCCGGCTGTGGATTAAGTAGCAGTTAAGTAGATGCTCGCAAGCTGGATTATCAGTGCCGAGAGCTGCAAAACCGGCATAACTCACCGTACGCGCACCGGATGACCTAAAATGCTTGCCTGTTACCCCAGCTGACATTCCTGTCACCCAGACATCATCAACGACCAAAACATCTCTGCCTTCACAGGATATGGTTAAGCTTGATCTTCTGATCGAATCGCTGACCAGCGCGGCTCTCTGGTCGGGCTCTGTATGCTGGGCATAAGATTTGCCGATATCCCCACGGAGCTTAAGACCCCAGTCTACAAAATCGAGTTGCCCTAACTCTTTAGCAACAGCTCTGACAAGTATCTGCTGAGCTGACAAAAATTTGGGGTCAGCGAAGGTCGGCGGAACCGCCACCAGCAGGTCAGGGCAGCGCGTAGTTAACCCTGAACTGTGTACCTGCGCAGCAATCCCTTTAGCTAATTGCTGGCAAGCCCTGCGACAACCTAGTTTAAATGCGGAATACTCAGTCCTGGTCTGTTTAACGATTGAGCTATTAATGCCGGCCAAATTAGCACTGAGCTGATGCCTAATCTGGAATTGGTCAAAGCAGAACCCCTTAACCAGCTCACGGCTGCTTGGTGAACCTTTAAATATCTCATTATAGGCGGAGCTCATAAATTTTGCTGTTTGATAGTTCACAGGGCGGCTATCGGTCCGGTAAGCTTCTACCCACAGGTCAGTTATGAAAACCGAATGAGCTTCTGTGCCCACTTATTATTGAAATCTCAAGGAATAGATAGGGGTTGCTGACTAAGTAACTACTAATTCAAAAGAGCGCAGCTCTTTTGCAGAAACGTAGTTTCTGGCGCAAAAATCTCTAATTTTCCTGAGTCTTCTTCTGGTGAAAAGACAAAATTAGGGCCTCCTGAAGATATACTGTAATGATGCGATAGCAGCATTGCACTTCAGGTGTCAGCTTTAGTCCCAAATATTCAGCTCTATTACATAAAAGACTTTTTCAGCAGGCCCTAATTACCCTTATAAATCAAAAGAGCTTTGCCATCCGGGAAAGCTGTAAATAAGACACAAAGAGCTTAGATTTTTAAGCTAAGCATAGAGTCGGGAGACCTCCTGAAGATACATCTAAATAAAGCGTAAGCCTCAATCCAGTCGATTTTTTGTCGGGTTCGAATGAAGTTTGCGTAACTTTCGTCGCTAACGGCAAGACCCAGGTACTTTGATGAGTAATTCAGACATCGCCATCCGGCAATTTTACACCAGCGACTTTTCGACTATCTTCCTACTTGTGCCACCTTGGCAAAGCCGCTGGAGAAAAGCAGTGCTGGGTAAATTCAAGTCCTCAGAGTTGCTCTGAAAGTCTACAGAGATTGGGCCTCTTTAGGCTACAGACTTCCGATTTGAGCCTGATTAAACCTCCAGCCACAGCTCAGAGGTTTGTCACAGCTATCAGGTAATAAATCAATCCAAATTGCTAAAGGTTTCATCATAATAGGACGTTACACTTCTATCTATCTTATGCTTGAACAACCGCCCGTAATCAGTTTTGAACTAAAGGTTCTTCCGCTTGGGACAGATCCACAGTCGGCCAAACAAGGGAGTCCGATACAGTGATCAAAGTTTTCCTGCTCGGTCTTATCTTTGTCCTGGCGAATAGCGCGGTCGCTCAGGATAGTTGCGTAAACTTTTCATATTACCAGGGCTCTTACAAAAAGCTTAAAAAAAAGATGCGGCGCAACAAAGCAAAGCTACGCGGCCAGAGTAGTCACCTCAGTCTGAAACAAGCAAAGCGCAGGAAAAACTTTGCCTATCAGTTTACCTCAGAGCTAAAAGTTGATGTTCCTGGTCCTTATCAATTTTTTCTAAAATCTAATGCTCAACAGGCTATCCTCAGTATCAATGGTCAACGGGTTCTCAGAGCAAAGCGAAAGCATCTCGGTAAGGAACGTAGTGGAACGATTACGCTCCAGCCAGGCTACCATGACTTAGAAATCAAGTACTTTCACAGAAAAGGTCAGCCAGAGATCAACTTAGAATATCAAGGCGGAGATACTGAGAACGAAAAAATTAGAGTACGCAAGTTCAATTGCGAGGAATCACAAGTTGTTAACAACATCATTTATTTAAATAAGCTCGCAGGGAACTCTAATTTTGTAACCGCTCAAGCTGTAGGTGACGGCGTTCTTGATAGTGGAGAGCAGTGCGATGATAATAATACTGTCAGTGGTGATGGTTGTGATTCTGCCGGTAATCTTGAAACTGGCTACGTCTGTAATCTGGAAGAGCGCTGTGGGAATGGCGTGCAGGACTACCCTGAGGTTTGTGATGATAATAACCTGAGTACCCGCGATGGCTGTGATGAGAATTGCTACGAGGAGGTATCATTACTCAACTTTGGGAATGAGTCGCTTCCCTTAAATTTTAATGGTGGGCTGGCTAATGCTGTCTGGAATAAGTCTGCAGATAACTACTCGGTGACGCTACCAAATAATGTAAACCCCAAACCGAGTTTTTTCTTCTCTAACCAGGGTATGTTTGCTGACGGCCCGGTTCTCTCCGTTTCTACCCGATATACCAGTGACCAGGATGATGATTATCTGGGGTTTGTTTTTGGTTATGATGTCGGTGAACTAAATCAGGATCCTGCAGCTGACTACATGGTGTTAGCCTGGAAAGACAGCGATCAAAACTTCAATTTTACCGGTAACGCAATTGATAATAGCTGCCCCGGCGGTGTTGCTCCTGCCGGATTGAGGCTGTTTCGGGTCAAAGGGTTTGTCGGTGGTGATGAACTTTGGCAAATTGGTAATTGTAACGCCTCTGCTGGCGTGATCACCAGAATTACAGATTCTACGATCTATCCGTCTACCGGGTATGAGGCTGCGGGGCTGCCGGATGTTAAAGTTGTCTATACCCCCAGCAGAATCCAAGTCTATTTAAACGATGTTCTCGATATTAATATTACCGGAACTTTCCCTGCCAGCGGTCAGTATGGTTTTTATACTTTTGCGCAACAGGGTGTAACGTTTGAACCGCTTAAGTCTGCGCCAATTGCGATCAGTGAATGTATTGCTGTTTGTGGCGACGGCATTATCGTTGGTGCTGAGAGCTGTGATGATAATAATCTGGTGGATGGTGATGGCTGTTCCAGCTTTTGTCAGACTGAGGGTGGCTACACCTGTACCGGTCAGCCCAGCAGTTGTGCCTCGACTTGCGGTGATGGGTTTGTAGCAGTCTCAGAGGCCTGTGATGACGGCAACAATTCTGCTTTTGATGGTTGTGACGACACTAACCTCTCACTCTGTCAGGTAGAAACCGGCTATGCCTGCACCGGTAGTCCCAGCACCTGCGCGCTGACCTGTGGCGATAATATTGATGATGTTGGCGAAGAGTGTGATGACGGCAACAATACCGATGGTGACGGTTGCAGTGCCGCTTGTAAAAATGAGGTCGCTGCAAGTAGCACTGTCAGTTTTACTTTGGGGGCACAGACTGTAACTGAGAGTCAGACTACCGTCGATGTTACTGTCAGAGTAGATCAGTACCAGAGCGCAGATTTTGTTGTACCTGTAAATCTGCTGTCTGCTTCGTCCGCAAGCGTCAATTCTGATTACGCAGCAAATACCTTCAATTTCACTATTCCTTTTGGTCAACTTAGCAAAACTGTGACGATTGCGATCTTAGATGATCCCTTTGTTGAGCCAAATGAAACTTTAATTTTTCAGATTGATAATACTTCTGCAGCGATCGTTGGTACCCCTGCACAGCATACGATCACCATCCTTGATGACGACGCTCTCGACTACCAAAATAATTGTGTTGATTACACCTACTATCAAGAGTCATTTGTAACTGTTGACAATGTAGATCAATCCCCCCTTGTAGCCAGCGGACGAAGCACAAACTTTAACATTACAGCTCAAGGGCCGGCGCAAAACGTCGGGTACATTTTTCGTACGGAACTACAGATCGCAACTGCCGGCCTCTATCGCTTTTGGTCGCGCTCTGCTGCCGGAAGTGAGATTTTTATCAACGGGGTCAGAGTAGTTAACAATGACGGGCTGCACGCCAGTAGAATTCGGCGAGCTGACGTTACTTTACCCGCAGGTTTTGCCAATTTCGAAGTCAGGTATTTTAATCAAACCTTTACTCCGCAACTAGAAGTTGAATATCGCGGACCGGGAGTAACAAGACAAATCATCCCGGGATCAGTACTTTTCTGTCAGCAACAGGCCAAGCTCGAATTTGCAGTCGCTAGCATTGATGTGCCTGAGGCAATTGGTTCGGTTAGTGTCCCGATTAAACTATCAAAAGCGCTACCTTACGATCTAAGCTTTGAAGTTACTGTCCTCGGCTCTTCAACGGCTTACGGCACAGACTATAATCTAACTACCCCGATTGTAATTACGATTCCTGCAGGAGAGCTGGATGCCCAGTTTCCGGTCAATATTACTAATGATACCTTAATCGAGAACGGCAACGAGTTCATAGATTTTAAAATAAGTGTTACCCAAGGTCAGCCTGGTCTTAAAGATCAGCTGCGCTTAACAATTGTTGACGATGATAATCCGGCGGTCGGTTCATTACTGGCTAACTGTATTACCTACGACTACTTTACAGGGGATTTTCGGCCAAGTGTTGATACTATTCCCCCAAGCAGTCTGGACGGAGGCTGCACCGACAGTTTTAATATTTACCTGAGAGGCGAGACAAATCGCTATGGCTATCGCTACAATACCAAGATTCTGATAGGCCAGGCAGGTACTTATACTTTCTACACAGACTCAGGGGACGGAAGCAAACTATTTATTGATAACTCCTTAGTCGTTAACAATGACGGCGTGCACACCACCAGGGAGAGAAGTGGCGTTAGAACTCTTACTGCAGGTTACCACGATCTAGAGCTTGAGTATTTTGATAATACGGGAGGTCAGAATCTTGTGGTTCTCTACGAAGGCCCCGGAATCCTTAAACAACAAATTCCGTCAAATGTCCTTTATTGTGATGTCCCGGAGCTCAGCTTTACAACCCCGAGTCAGACTGTTGGCGAGAGCATCGGAACTGCAACTGTTGGAGTAAGCCTGAACAAGCCAGCTCAATGTAATTTCTCAGCCAGTTATATTATTGATACCAGTAATAGTAGCGCTACCTCTAATCTCGATTACACCAAACCAGACAACCGGAACTTCCAACTTCTCAGGGGGCAAACGGGCACGAGCTTTAATGTATCGATCACCGACGACACTCAAATCGAGCCTGCTGAGAATATCCTGTTTGAATTAGCACGTAGCAGATATGCAATCACCGGCAGCGGAAATCAACATGATTTAACAATTACAGACAATGACGGGGCATTTCCTTCGGTGAATGTAGCTGTAAGTCCGACCTCAGTGCTCGAACACGGAGGCATCAATCCTACTGTGACAGCAACTCTTTCTAACGCTTCACTCCAGGCGATCACTGTGACGCTGGCATTTAGCGGAACAGCAGACTCTGGCGATGATTTTATTCCGCAGAGCAATCAGATTGTTGTACCCGCCGGGGCAACCTCAGCCTCTATTGTTATAAATATTGTTGATGACTGCCCTGATGAGGCAGATGATGAGACGATCATTGTTAGCGTGACTAATATTGATAACGGAACCGCTGGTTCAACTCAAGGCGGAACGATCACAATTGACGATGGTGACTTTGTTCATTATGAAAACAAGTCAGGTATCTCCGGTACGGTTGCAATCAGTACAGACTTGCTGAGCAGCGGGAAATTTAACCCTGCTACAGAAGCACAGATCACTGTAGCTGATTTCTACCGGACAATTCTCGGTCAGGATGCTACAACAGCCAATAATAGTGCCAGCGCATTGCGTGCCGGCGCAGTAGCTCGTTTTGACAATTACTTTGGTGTGGATGTCTCAAGTGGAATCAACGGCGACTGGGTGTTAGTCCCATTTGTTATTCCACCAAGTCCGGCTAACTATCAGGTAGACCGTATTTCCGGTTTGCGTGTCGGTAACCGCGGCGGTGCAGTCTATGAAGTCGGCTACTCAATGGTGGCTCTGGCCGATGGAGCAATGCTGGGTGGACCATGGGCCACTTCTGTTGGCTTCCCGGGCGGGCTGCCGGCTCCCCGCACAGCATCTGTCTACTATGGCCAGTATCACTTGCGAAATCTGCACCTAGTTTGTGATAACGGGACAGACCTGACCCCTGCTCCAAGTATGCAGATTGATTTTCAGTCAGAGGAACCGAGCTTAGGAAACGAATTTGATCAGGTTGTCTATACCAATGAGATCACTAATCTTAGTTGCGCTAACTGCACCCCTGACATCTCAGGTATTGGTTCAGAGCGTAGTGTCAGACAAGTTTTGTTGTTTCCGGATGGAGATATTCAGCGTTTTGTCTCGAATGTGATCACTTTTGTACCTTGAGGTTTTCATTTGGGTCGAATTACTCACCCCGTCTACTGAGCGTGACTTTGGATGTTTGGGATTTGGAATCCAGAAAAGTTGACTAAACTTATATCAAGTTATCCTTAAAGAAATCACTCCCCAGTGAATTCTCAATTAAAGAGTTTGATCGGCAGATCCTGATTAAGGGAAGATTAAAAATTCAGGTTAAGCTCAAGCTATGACCCGGCCGGCAGTAGTGTCATAGCTTCGAGGCCGCTGGAGAACACCGCACCACGTTGTCTATTGTTAACTTGATGACCAAGAAGCGAAGAATTTTGGCAATAGAGAGGTCGCAGTTTCAGCTGTGAACTCATAGCTAGGAGTAGAGCAGAGTTCCCTATACGATAAGCGATATCTTAATGACTTGTGGGTAGATTTCGGACAGCCTTCTCAGCTTGCGCCCTGTTTCCCACAAAAAGAGATTTGGTCTGATTTAATGAGCCAGTATTCTTGCGCTTCTTAAGATCGAAATGAGAGTAAGTCAGTCAGAGGAAAAGCTCCGAACATAAGATAGGATTTTTTGATTAAGGAACCGGCTATAGTGTAGCTCTGGTTGCCCACTGAAAGCTTCAGATTTTTCAGAGAAGCGAATGGGAAGATGAGCTGACAGCAAGTTCTGCTGTCAGCCAAGTTGTATCTGCTGCTACTTAATTAGCCTGAGTGTAGCAAGCCAATGTTGTACCAAACTCAAAATCAAAGTCCCGAGTCTGCGTATCGGTCAGCAAAACTCTGGGTTCGATTGCTAAAGGATAATCCTGAGCGCTGTCATATTTGTACCCAAGATTAAATTTTGTTCTTGAGGTACTGGCGAAGAGCTGGTCTGCGCAATAGGTAGAACCCAGCAAAGACTCATCTGCGGCAAAGCCACCGACTTCAGGATCTAAAATAAATGGCTGATTGGCAGGAATTTTAGACAAGTCAAAAACCTGAGCACCAAGGCTCTGCTCAGCCGACCGCAAAATGAACTTGGAATCTTCATTATCAGAGCCCGGAATTACCACTTTGTTATTCCCGACAGCAGTGATGTTGCCGTTCTCAGCAAAAGAAGTAGCTAAAAATCCCTGAACCGAATTCAGGCCACCTGCAATTAATCGATCAATTCTCCAGACCGGTGTCAACGGAGACGAGTTAAAGTCGCCTCTGTTAAGCAGATAATTACCAACGACAGTAAGTTCTGTATTCCTTTCTACAGCGGTAGAAATCGAAATACTGGGAGTTGGCGTTGAAGTCAGATCCAGATCGCTGACAGCGTCATAGATTAAGATTGAATTACTATCCCTTTCTGCAACGTAGAGCTTATCGCTCTGGTCGAAAGTAACGGCTACAGGATTACCTAATCCGCCAATCCTTGCGTCAGCAACCGAACCAGTAGCTAAACCTGCGAGATTAAAAATCAAAACAGAGTCCCCATCATTACTACCGACAAAAAGTCTTCCGTTATTAATTCCGAGGCTGACCGGGCGGATTATCCCTGAGGTCGCTCGGTCAAGAATAGTATCTGGTTCCTGCGAACTTACGACAGTTTCAACATCATTCCAGATACAAACCCGGCTATCTCTATTATTTAACGCAATCAGCTGCTTACCGCTGAGAACCACCTTCTGAGAGGACCCGACACAATCATCAAGAATAACTGTCGCAGTTACTGCAAGGTCGTTAGCTGTGGCGTCACGAAAAATCTTTAACAGATTACTTTCAGCACGATATTCAATCAGGTCAACTTTAACGTCACAGACATCGCCTTTGCCGTCCCCATCAGTATCCTGCTGGTCAGCATTGTTGGAGGTTGGGCAGTTATCACAAGCATCACCTAAACCATCATTATCAGAGTCAGCCTGATCATTATTGGTAACAGTCGGACAATTATCCACCAAGTCACCACTCATGTCAGAATCAGCGTCAGCCTGGTCTTGGTTAGGTGTAGTCGGGGCATTATCACAAACATCACCAATGCCATCGTTATCAGTATCTAGTTGGTCAGAGTTCTCAACTGAGACACAGTTATCAACTTTTTTACGAACAAGGTCTAAGTCTGAATCGTTACCCTTAGGTAGGCCTTTAGCGTTTAGTGTCAGGTCACAGCGGTTATTAATCCTAACCCTGCGGCAACGTCGCTGGCGGTTCTTCGTACTGCAAACGCGTTTAATGTTCCGGCGATAGCGTTTAAATACATCAAACTGAGTCTGAGTTTGCTCGGCTTTTGGAATACAGCGGTCAGCAGCATTCGCGGCTCCGGGCACTGCCAGTAAAGTCACTGCTATTGCAGCGAGTAAAATTGTCCTGATAAACATAAGCTGTGTTACTCCTGAAGATTTAAATGAATTGCAGACACCCGCAAGGAACCAAAAAGCCAAACTTTGAGGTACTACCCAGAGCATAGACTAGGAAATTATATTCTGGTGGCGAGCGGAACGATTCTGGCTAAGGGTCAGCCTCAGTGCTCGTAACGGGTATTTCGGCTCAGACTTTGGTGCTCCTAAGACAAAAGGATTCCAACACTCGCGCCAAAATAACTTCTTAATTATAAAACTAGAGCAAAGAATGAGAGAAGCGCCCCTAAATATGCAAATCCAAGCTGTTAAGACTAAGACAAGTCGGGTCTAAGAGCAGAGTCTCTTGCCTGACCATGGTGAGAGCCGAGGAGATCTCGAAAACTCTAAGCAAACGACTCGTGTCTTTAATTGAGTGTAAACTAACCAGGGATCACACTCTTGATTTCAAAAGACGAATAATTTAGTCCTACCACACTATAGCAACCCTACCGATACTCTTTGTTCTAATGTAGAACATGACTAGTCTACCCCGCAATTTTAAACTCTATGATTACTTTGGCTTAATTAATTATGAGTGAGTTCGCAGATAAACTAATCGAGCAGCGAATCATCAAACTCGCCTCGCTTCGCGGTATCGGTAAAACTATCTGTCCTTCAGAGGTAGCCAGGAGTTTAGAGTCAGGTGACTGGCGCGAACTTATGCCAAAAATACGTGAGTCTAGCCTGAGATTACTCAATGCCAACAAAATTAGTGTAACTCAGAGTGGAGAACCTGTTAACCCACTAAAAGCTAAGGGGCCGATCCGCATCGCCATCAAGGAATAATTGCGAACAGCGGAAAACCATCTCTAGTATTTAGAGCACCCCTTCTAGTATCTCGAACTCTCCTTTCTTCATAGCAACTGGGGTGGTCAGAATGTGCCAGGCACGCAAAGAAGGCTATAGCTCAGACGGTCACACTTGTTGGTGCAGCCTAAGATACAGTTCCGGACTGCCGTAGAAAGTCGACTGCGGCCCTGACCAGGGCTCTCTGATCCTTGTCTTTAACCGCAGTTCTGCTTTTCTTTGCCAAAATTAGGCTTGCCAGACCCAAAGCCTTCCCGGTTTGCTCGCGCTCTCTTCCGGGAGTCAGGTCTGGCGAGAAGTAGGCCCGGCGGGATAATCTCATCAGCTCTTTTGCCACAACTTTGCTGCTCTTTAAGCTAGTGTCTTTAAATCCGATCATTTATCCCCTTAAAATTTATCAGGTATTGTTGTTATGGAAGGTTGTGCTTTTTATGTGCCATTTTTGGTCAGACTCCCCCAGCCAGATAAAACTAAACCAATACCGGGAGAATCTGGTAAACTATTTTTGACTAAACAGCTGGCAGAAACCAAAACTTCTGCCGTTAAACTGTAGTGAAATGCTCCTGATACTGTGACCGGAAACCCTGACCTGCTAGTTTAAAGGCAAATCTGTTTTGCTCATTCACTTCATCTTCGGTGCTGGTGCTCGGAGAATCTGAGACTAACTGGCCTAAAGTCGGTATTTATTAAATAATCAAAACTTTTTCTGTCAACGTAAGACAATGAATTTATATTTTCCACTTTTGCTGACCACATTAGCGGTTAACCTAATTCTGTTTTTTTTATACAGCAGCGAAGTCCGGGCACTGGATCACTACTACCTCTACACCATCTCTTTTCTGCCCTATTACTGCGTTACTTATTTTGCCTTGCTCTACTGGGGTAACCCCGAGAAGCCAAATCAGTCAGCGGTCCGAAAATTGCAGAAGAGTCGCTGGCCGGCTGAGAAAAAACTGATTGTCAGTTTTGTATCAAAGGGGGAGAACCTGAGCGTATTGCAGGATTCAGTAGATGCCGCAATCTGCGAACTTAATTTATGGTGTACTAACTATGAAATCGAGATTATTACCGACAATGAACGCCCCCGCCTTAACCTGCCGGAACACAAAGAAATACTTTACTGCGTAGTACCCTCAGACTACCTCCCACCCAACAATTCTCTATTTAAAGCACGGGCCAGACATTATGCCCTGTCAGAACGAAAACAAAGACTTTCTGACTTGGACAATACCTGGATTTTGCACTTGGATGAAGAGAGCACCCTCAGTGGGTCAGTGCTTGCCGGAATAGCGGAATTTATCAGTTCAGATTCTACAACTGACCTGATCGGACAGGGAGAAATTCAATATAACAGTAGAAACTACGGTGATTCCCTGATCCCTACAGCCATGGACTCAATGAGAACAGGCCACGATCTGGGCTACTTTCGCTTTCAGTATAACTTTCTGCATAAACCGCTGTTTGGAGTACACGGATCGTTTCTGTTAGTCCCTGCTTTAATTGAGCACGGGATCGGCTTTGATTACGGGCCGAAGGCATCCGTGACCGAGGACCTTTTTTTTGCGCTCAAAGCTGTTCAGGAAGGCCATCGTTTTAGCTGGGTCAATGGTGTTATCCATGAACAGTCACCAACAAATCTCTCAGATATTATCAGACAAAGAAAGCGCTGGATAAACGGTATTACCTATGTTCTGCTGGATAAACGGCTGAACTTTTGTAACCGTCTGTGTGTGGGGATTAGTCTAGGTTTGTGGCGCTCTGCTTTTATTCTGGCAGTTGCGCCTTTGTTCCTGATTTTTTGGGATCCCGGCAAGTTTAAAGAATTGCTCTACATCAACGCAATAATCTATAGCCTTGCAATTACAACTTATCTTATCGGCGCCTACCGGAATATTGACCGTTTAGACTGGAGCAAGTTGAAAAAAATTAAGGTAACCCTGCAAATAGTTTTGCTAACCCCTCTCTCAATAGCAATTGAAACTTTTGCGCTGGCAACAGCGATTATCAGACCGACTAAAAACTTTTATGTGGTTGAAAAGAACTAGCGGGAGCTGGCGTCTATCCGCTTTTTCTTACGTGTCACTAATTAGGACCTGCTAAAAGAATCATTTGCGCAGTAACGCTTCATGCGCAGGGCTGAATCTGATGCCTGAGGTGCAAAGGTTTTAGCCTTAAGTGTCTAGAGCCATCAGAGTGCGCAACAGAGGCTATCTAATTGCAGCGACAGATTCCTTTTTGCCCAAAACAGTTACTCAGTCAGACTTAGTAACTACGATGTCACGATATGCAAGCACGCCAAGCACCAAAGCCAGACCGGCATAGACGGCACAACTTTGCTGACTAAACAGAAAATAGTAATTAACTGCGTATGCTAATATTAATGCCAGAATAAGTGGCATCTGATATTTCGGCTGTCCGATCAGATAAACCAGTGTCGGAAGTAATAGCACCAAATCGTAACAGAATGCGTAAGGAGTGCTCAACAGACTCAGCGGAACTATAATTAGAAATGAAGCCCGTAGGGGGTCTCGTAGCTTTCTGAACAATAAGATAATCGCAGAGACACTAACTGCCAGAATGCCGAATCTTGCGTAAATACTTTTAGGAAAAACTAAGTCCGCTAATAAAGCCTGATCCCAATAGAGCAGGTACTCAAGCTTTGAACTAAGTCCCTGAAACTGACCGCCGCTATAATCGCCGGGCGATATTACCATTAGCAGCAACAAACCGAGACACCCCCCCGCCAGAATGCGGTAGTCCCTTTTGTAGATAATTAAAAGTCCGACATAAAAATAGAGCAAAAAGAGTGCCTGCGGCTTGATGAAGCTGATTGAGAGACAGGCCCCCGCCAGATACCCCGCTGTCTGACTCTTAAACTTAAAATTCTGATGTTTGCTGAAGTAGAACAAAAATGCGGTCAGGCTCAGTAGCTGAACCCATGTAAACTGACCAGAGCGGTAGAGATCTCTGAGCGGCGCAAACAGGCACAGTACTACAAGAATTACGCCAACCAGAAGAGGCTTTAACTTAGGAAGTCTAAAGAGTGCCGTCAGAGTAGCAAAGGCAATGCTGGTGCTCAGAACAATAAAACTGTTGTTTAGCCAATTACTGTGGCGATAGCTGACTCCGGCTATATGCTGAAACAGAAAACCGGCCCATGGTGGGTAGATATTTAGAATATTTTCTGCACTCAGCTGATCTGCCGGAGAAATCTCGGAACAGTAGACTGTTTGGCTAAGCTGACACGATGCTACCCAAAAATGGTAGAAGTCTCTTGAACCAACAGCCCAGAGATAGCTTGTAGCAGACAACAGGCAAATACTCGCTACTGAAAAGAGCGTGAAATACTGCAGAAAGTTTTTGCTTGATTGAGTCAATGCCGGGAGGGTCAGAAAATATTAATTTAACTAAGACTTGTCTGAACCCGACTCTCTGTTTTAGTCGTGCCGGATCTCGTTGAGACTTGCAGCTATGTTTTTATCCGGCAACAGTAAAATTAGCGAACCGAAAATCCTCAGAGCATAAAGAGACCAGACGGCTATCTCGGCAGAAAACGGACAAAACTTAACTTTCTGTTGCTGCTTTCTTCTAAAATGTTTGCCTGCTTTTGATCTGAACTTAGTCCATAGAAAACCATTATTAATTGTGGTATTATTAAGTAATGAATAATACTTACAAAGGATGTTAGTGCGTTGTCCGCACAGGGATGCGCGTGGTTTTACCCTGATTGAATTACTGGTCACTGTTTCGATCGTCGGTATTCTGGCTTCTCTGGCCGTAGCATCGTTTACTGAATTCAAAAGGCGGGCTAATGATACGCTTGCCATTAGTGATGTGAAAAATGCGACAACAGCCTATGCCGCATATCTGGTAGATAACTCTGAGTCTTCCTCTCCCGGGCTTTGTACGCTCACACCAACAGGTGCTGTGCTGGCAAATGTCGGCGGAGCTTGCGATATGCTTCCTGGTTTTAATAAAAGTCCGGGAGTATGGTTTGCATTCGACGGCGGATTTTGGGCAAAGCACTGTAACGGAAGTCTGACAAATGACAGTTTGTATCTCTCTACGTTCTATATGTCTTCCTACGGAGGCGGGTCGATAGGCAATGCCTCATCTTCTAATGCCGGACCAATCCCAATCTCTGCCAGTACCGATTCTTGTGACCGTTAGTCAAGGTCTAACGAGCTACGCATTCTGCTTATCGGTGAACCACGGGTAATCAGAGCGTTTCTGGTTCTCGCCTATCATCGTATTGGCGGCGTTCCTAATATCTTTTCCCTCAATCTCGAGCACTCCTACCAGCTAGCAAAAATACGAAGACTTTAAAAAAGCAGCCAGACAGATAGTAAAACTCTAAGGCAGGAAAATCCAAAGTCTCCCAATCCTTGATACTAATGACTGGTATAAGGGAATATGGATCCGCGAGTATGGCTCAGAGTATTAGCTAAACTATACGCAGGAAGAAATTGACAAAGCTAATAATGAGCTCAGAGCCGCAGTAGCTGGTAAGGAGAAAGAAATTCAAGAAAAGAAGAAAAGCTTCAGGGGAAGAATAAAACTTGAGAACCAAGCGATTGATGTGGACTACCACAGCCCCAATCGCAAAAGAGGCAGAAAACTCTGGTGCGAGAGTGGCAACAGAAAAATTAGAGTTGCATACATAAGCTTTCTAAAACGACTGACAGAAGAAGCGCGCGGGGTCTACCTGCACTGGAAGCAAGGAGACCTCTCGCAGCAAATGCCGATAGGAATGTTTGCTCCGGCGATACCAAGGAGAGCAAATCTGATTGCAAGCCTGTAATCAGCTACACCCCGAAAAACGTCTTTAGGCGAAGCTCACTACCCCTGCGCGGGATCTGAGAAGTGCAGCTGAAGCCTTTTGTCATAGCCATACTATGAGAAGAGAAAATTTAAACTGGGTGCTGAGCTACATACCTGAAAGAAAGAGTGGCGCTCAAGTGATCTGATCGAAAGAAAGAGGGGCGCCCAAGTGATCGAAACCCAATAGGTTGGCTTAGCCAGCTTTTTTGCATTTAATTTTGTAAACTCTAAAGATTTAAGCCTACTTACCGACAAAGGTTACATGTATGGGTTCAGAAATGAAGGATTTTCTTTAATCGAACTGCTGGTAAGTATCGCGATTATGGGTGTGCTTTCTGCTCTTTCAGTCAATATTGTCGCAGATTACCGCGCAAAGGCGTTTGATATGCAGGCACTTGGTTTCGCACATAACTTGATTATGGGACAGGAGGCTTATCAAGTAGACCATGGAACCTACTATCCGGGGTGCGGAGTTAATCGCGGGCCAAACGAAATCAGTTGTCTGGGAATCCTTCCGGGACTACCTGAGCCTGAAGCACATGTGGTCGGGTCATCCGGAGTATCTCTGTATGAATATGCGATAGACCAATTTTCTATTTTAAATGTAAGGAGCTGCTCTACCAAGGGCTCCGATTTTGGCGAGAGAGTCTCTGAAGATAATAATACTACCTACAGGTATGATAGCGTACAAGGATACGCCTATTTTGAAGGTAGGATTTTCTCACCTCACGGAGCAAACGCCGGCAAAGTTATCAGTGTTTCGTTTGATGCAAATACTGAAAGCACTGGCGGCCAGTCGACCGGAGTAAGACTTAACGGGATGTGTGACCGATAGTTTAATTTTGAGGCCTTTAGGCGGAGAACAAACCTGGCCACCGGCTAGCCAAGAGTCTGTCTCAATTAACCAGCAACCTGCTACACATCTTTTAAAAAGTTTCTCGCTCCGCTATCTCATCGGAGTTGGTCCCGCCACCGATGCGATCTCATAGCTTCCCGGCCTCTGCAGCAGCAGATCTTTCATGTATTTTAGAAAATTAGTCTAGAGCTGCACCTAAGTCGAAAGCGCTGTCTGCGGAACCAAAAAGATATTCTGCTTTCCATTTAGTGTAATCAGGGGTTACTTATTCAGCAACTCCTTATTACTAGATTCGTCTAAGGATTGAGGCTAACCATGCAGGAGTAGTGACTGGAGTTATCGGTACTAACTACTAAAGAGCCTCTAAAAAGTTAGTCTGTGTTGAAGGAGGAGGACTGGTCAAGGGTTTCTTACACTTAAGGTCGGCACGCAGCAACAGAATCATAGCGTATAATCTTGGTACTGTATAAAATCCCGAATTTACTGGTTGCGGCTGATACGTCGTAAGCATAGCCAAATGCGTCTGATGACTTATTGTGAGAAGCACAGACGAAGTCTCCTCCGCCCATTACTGCGATATTATCCGAAAGAGTAAAACCAAATTGCCCATAGATACTTGGACAGCTAGGTTCAGTATCAAAACCACAATAAATTAATATTAGGTTAGCGATGCCATCCCCTTCGGAATTAGAATCAAGAAAGTCATCGAACGCGAGCCTCATTGCCCCTGTTAAATTAGTGACTGCGCTGACGGCAGCAATATTGTAAGCCTTTTTTCGGTACTCACTAAACTGGGCAAGTGCCAGACTGCTCAGGATCCCGACTAAGGCTATAGTCACAAGTAACTCTATCAGAGTAAATCCAGCTGATAATCTTTTTTTAAGCATAATACCTCTTTGTATTTACGAACTTATTTTCGACAAATATGGTTTGTCTAAGAAAAAGATTTACATGGTAGGTTGTGCAGAGCAATACTAATAAATTCTCTGCCGCGAGAGACTATCCTGTGGAGACGTAAATCTCAAAGACCGGTTTTGAGTTTTAGCTTAAAAAGCTCAAGAACTCCCTCGGCGATTAGCTCTAAGTTATCTTTTTAGTATGGGTAGATTTGCTGATATACTGTGGCAAGCGTTGTTACTAGTTGAAAATTTCATATGGGGTTTAGGCTTTATTACATTTGAAAGCATAAAGTTGTGTCAAGCGTCGTCTGATTTGCAGGTGGACGAGCAAACAGGTGACCTGACCCTGGCAACTCTTCTCAGTACTACCCCAAACCAGATCCTTTCATTCTCAATCTAAAACAAAATAATGTATTTGTGATTATCAAAACAGTCCTGGAAGAGGGACTAGTGCTCAAGCAAAGGAAAGAATTAGAGTCCAGATTTTCGCGAAGAACAAGATGCGGGGAATGCGAGTTTGAACTCGTTAGCTTGTTAAAAACACAAAACTTAAGCGGTAGCGCCTGAAAGTTTCTCAAATAGCCTTTTTCTTTTAGCACTCGAGCACCGCTACTAACTAGCAACAAATCCTTAAAACCTGCGAATCATAGCCATGTAATGGCAAGATCAAGAAAAGCAATCTTTAACGGCGGGGTGTACGCTATCACCA
>JAULKR010168562.1:0-23674 GCA_032356305.1 Prasiola linearis
GTCATGTTCTGGGAGCTGATCGACGAGGTGCTCAACGCGATCCTCTTCCTGCTCATCGGGTTCGAGATCCTGGTGATTCCCTTCTCCCCCAATCTCGTCCTGCTGGTCCTGCTCATCATTCCCGTCGTCCTGCTCGGGCGGGCGCTGGCCGTCACGCTGCCGACCCGCATCATCCAGGCGGGGGGCGGCACGGTCGAGAAAGGCTCGATCCCGGTGCTGATCTGGGGCGGGTTGCGAGGCGGCATCTCGGTGGCCCTCGCATTGTCCTTGCCGGAGTTCGAGGGGAAACAGGCGGTCCTGGCGATGACCTACGGCGTGGTCATCTTCTCGATCATCGTGCAGGGTCTGACCGTCCAGTCGGTCATCGGTCGTTTCGTCCCCGAAGAAAACGCCCGGTAAGACAATGCTAACCCGGATGGATGACAACCGGCAGATGCGCCATCCCCGCCCGACCGAACCGCGGTGCCCGACATGACGTCCAGCGACTCCCTGACGACGAAACGGATGGTCGACGCCCTCGCGCGCGTCGGCGATGCCGTCTTCGTCTGGCGCCGCGCCGACGACCGCATAGACTGGCTGGACCGCAGCGTCCTCGACCGCACCCTCGCCTCGCTCGGCGCCTGCACGACCGGCGAGGCGCTCGCCGCGCGATACGGCGACGACCACCTCGCCCGCCGTCGCCACTGGCTCGACCGCCCGCGCGCGGTCGGCGGTTTCGTCGCCGCCCACCGGATCGAGGACGGGGGCATGGACCACTGGATCGAGGAGCGCCTCGTGCGCGTCTCGGGCGAGGGGGGCGACGCGGGCGCCCGCGGTCGGCAGCTTCGTTTCCGGTCCAACCGACTCGCGTGCGAGGGACCGAACCCAAGATGTCGTGACGCGGCGGGGTGGAAAGCTGTGGAAGCGTCGCCGCTCCTCCGAGCAGGTGGTGGCGATCGGTCCGACTGGTTCCAGCCTCCGCCGCGACTGGAGACCCGCGAACGGCCGAGCAGTCAAAGCTCAGACGCTTGGAGCATCCTTAGGCCGAATCAAGAAAAATGCTTTCTTGCTCGCTTGGTGCGATGCTCAGCCTGTCAGCAACGCTACATGGGCGTTGCCAGCTGGTCGAGGTGACGCATTGAGGGCCAGTTCCATCGGGGACCTCGTCACCCTCGCCACTTCCCGCGTCCGTCTTTGGCCTTGATGCTCTTCATCGTGCTCTCCAGGCCGGCGCGGGAGGAGGACTCACTGAAGTGAGCGACGGCCACGCGGAGCAGCCATGCCGCGGGCGTTGTCCTACCGGCTAGCCCGTGCTGCTTTAGCACGGCCTCTACACGGTCGAGTGCCTCGACATCCTCGGCATACAGGCCGACGGTGATCTTCTCCACGGGGAGTTCGTCGAGCGGGTCCATCTCACGAACGGGCGTCTGCTTCTTCGGCGAGCGCTTCGTCTTCATGGGCTGACGTGCAGGAGGAGCGGAGTTATCCGACGCGTCGGTTCCCGCGTCGGACTCTGCGTGCTGGCGCTGGGACTGGCCGGCTGCTCGTTCGGGCCGAACCGCGCGGCGCTCCTGGCCGAGGTGCACCCGCCGATGGCCGAGACCGACCTCGATCGTCCGATCTCGCCCGACGCGTTGCGCGACGATCTGGACTTCTTGGTCCGCACGCTCGACGAGGTGCACCCGGACGCCTACACGCGCATCTCGCGCGACGCCTTCGTGACGTCCACCGACAGCCTGGGCGCAGCGCTCGACGCGCCTCGGACGCGGCTCCAATTTTTCCTCGACGTGCAGCCTATCGTGGCGCGGCTGCGCGACGGCCATACGTCGGTTCAGGCTCCACGAGAGGAGCAGCGCCGCCTGCGCACACACGCCGTTTACTTCCCGGCGCCGCTGCGCGTCACGCCAGACGCGCTGCTCATCGACCGCGCTGCCGCTGGCCTGGCCGAAGCCGACACCGTCACCACGCTCGACGGCGTCGCCGGGGCCGAATGGGCGCGCCGCCTGCGCGCGCTGCGCTCGGGCGAGTCGGCCGCGATGCAGGCCGCGCACGCGACGCACGCCTCGGCCAGCCTGCTCGCGCTGCTCCGCGACGGTGGCGCGCCGTTCGAGGCCACCATGGCCGACGATACGCTGCGCCTGGACGCCGTCGGGTACGACACGCTCGCCGCGCGCGCCGCCGCGCCGCGACGAGACCGCACGCCGAGCTATGCGACGCGTGCCGACGGCGTCGGCGTGCTCACGCTGAACGCGTTCGGCGGCGACCTGGCCACGTTCGCGGCAGCGCTCGACGCCGCCGCAGCACAGGCCGTCGCCGACGGCGCGCGCGGGCTGGTCGTGGACGTGCGCCGGAATCCTGGCGGTGACGCGCGAAACGTGTCGGCCTTGGTGGATCGGCTCACCGACCAGCCGTACCGGCTGATGGCGCGCACCGAGCATCGGCGCAGCCGGCAGTATGCCCGCTACTGGCCCCGAAAGTTCGTGCGCGGCTGGGCGCCGCGCGCGTTCCTGCGCGTCGTGCCGGTGCACCGGTTTCACTCGGCGTCGAAGCGCTACTACGCCGCGCCCGTCGGCTCGATGGTCGTGACCGAGGTGGAGGCGGCGCCGCCAGCGTCTGTGGCGGCGCGCTTTCCCGGCCCGGTCGCCGTGCTGACGAGTGCGTACTCCGCCTCAGCGGCGGTCGTGTTCGCGGCGACCGTTCAGGACTACGGCCTGGGGACGGTCGTGGGCGAGGAGACCGGCGAGTGGGCCACCATGCACGGCGAGGCATTCTACACGGACCTGCCGAACGCGCGCCTGATGCTGGCCGTTTCGACGTACCGCGTCGTCCGGCCGAGCGGTAGCGAGGCGCCCGGCGGCGTCATGCCAGACGTATCGATGCCGGCCGAGGAGGCGCTGGAACGCGCCGTCGGTGTGTTGCTGGACGCGCAAACGCCCTGACTGGAGCAGGCGGCGCGCTACCTTCGGGCATGGTCCTCGCCCGCTTCGTCCGGCTCGTTCTGGTGCTCTGCCTCGTAGCGAGCACGCAGGGCCTGCTGTTCGCACAGGGCGCGTTCGTGGCCAACCAGGACTGGATCGCGGAGACGCTGTGCGTCAACCGCGACCGCCCGGAGATGGACTGCGACGGCATGTGCGAGCTGATGAAGCGCATGGACCATCACCACGAGGAGGACAAGGAGCGCGACGCCGCGCGCGTCGAGATCGCTCTCGGCGTCCACGCCGCCGCGCTGGACGCCTTCGAGGTGCCCGCCGACGGCACCACGGACGCGCGTCCTCCACGCTCTGCGCCGACGGCCCTGGCGGCCCGCGACGCCGTCGGCGAGGTCTTCCGGCCACCGCGGCTGGGTTGACGAAATCTGAGCGGCGACCGCCGCTCGCCCTTCGTCGCGCGCTCCGTCCGGAGCGCGCCTGTGCGTCCGCATGTCTGCGGGCGCCGATCCGTCCGCCCTGCCGGCGCCGCCGGCGGCTTCCCCGTATTCGATGTCTCTCTTCTCTCGCGCCGCCCTCGGGGCCGCGCTGCTCGCCGCATCCGCGGCGCCCGTTCTCGCCCAGCACAGCCACGACGGCTGGACCTCCCACCGTCCCGACGGCCACGCGCCCATCGGCGTCATGGGGGATCACACCCACGGCGCGGGCGAGGCGATGCTCTCCATCCGCACCATGCACATGGGCATGGCTGGCAGCCGCCTGGGCACCGCGTCCATCGCCGACACCGAGGTCGTCAGCCCGGACGGCCAGAACTTCGTCGTCACACCGGCGGAGATGCCGATGACGATGACTATGATCGGCGCGATGGTGGCGCCGACGGACGACCTGACGTTGATGGCGATGGTGCCGTACACGTCCATGTCGATGGACCACCGCTCGCGCGTGAGCGTCGGCATGGATCCCGAGGCCGTCGCGTTCTCGACCGAGTCGTCGGGTCTGGGCGACGTGTCCGCCGCAGCACTCGTGCGCCTGGCCCGCTTCGGAAACTCCCAGGTTCACGCCGGCCTCGGAGCCAGCTTCCCGACCGGCTCCATCGACCAGCGCGACGACACGCCGCAAGGCGAGGACCAGCTTCTCCCGTACCCGATGCAGACCGGGAGCGGCACCGTGGACGTCAAGCCCAGCCTGACCTACCTCGGCCAGGCCGACCGCTTCGGGTGGGGCGCGCAGGCGCGTGGCACCGTCCGCCTGGGGACGAACGACCGTGAGTTCGCCTACGGCAACGTCGGCGGTCTGACTGCGTGGGGCTCGCTGCTGCTCTCGCCCGCCATCTCCGTCTCGGCTCGCCTGGACGGCCAGGCCTGGGGCGACGTGACCGACGAGGGCGAGAACTACGCTGGCGGCGTCGCCAGCCGGCTCGTGCCGACCGTCTTCGCAGACCTTCGCGCCGGAGAGCGCATCGACGCGTCCATCGGCGTCAACGGCGTGATCCGCGCGCTCGACGGTCTGCGCTTCGCCGCCGAGGCGGGCCTGCCGGTCTACCAGCGCCTGGACGGCCCGCAGCTCGAGACCGATTTCACGGTCACCGTCGGCGCGCAGTACGCGTTCAACCTGTTCTAGCAGGACGAGGGCCGGGGGACGAAGGCCGAGGGCATTTCCTTCGGACCCAGTCCTCTGGCCCTCATCCCGTACTCCCGGGCACCGAGGTTCGTCGCGCCGACGTTCATCCGTCCGTCCTGCCTCGCTACGTTTCAGTGATTCCCCGCACCGCCGCTATGCTCCGATACCTCCTCGCCGCCGTCCTCCCCCTCGCCCTCATGTCCTGCGGAACGCCGGCCGTCGCCATCGTGGACGGCGACGTGATCGAGGTGATCGAAGACCTCGACTACACCCAGCACATCCGCCCGATTCTGGACGCGCACAGCGTGCTCGGCGACGGCGCGGACACCTCGTGGGACGGCGTACTGATGGCCGGCCCCGGCGGCTTCATCGTGCCCTTCGACGCCGACGGCAGCCTGATGCTCCGTTTCGTGCGCGACCTGCCGGACGGCGCCGCTATCCCGTTCCCGAACCTGCGCAAGCTGAGTGACTTCGAGATCGGGCGCATCGAGCGCTGGATCGAGAACGGCGCCAAGAATGACGGCAAGGTCGCCTTCGCCGACGCACAGCGGCTGATGCTGGCCGGCGTGCAGGCCGAGAACCACATCGCCATCCTGGACGCCGAGACGTTTCGCCTGATCCGCCGCGTCCACTTCGACGCCCACGATCTGCCGTCGGCGCCCTACGGACCGCATCATTTCGCGTTCGAACCAGATGGCTCCGCGGCGTACGTGTCGCTGGTCTCCGCCGGTGTCGTCGCCAAGATCAGCCTCGACCTGACGCTCGACCCGGACTCCGACGCGGCGCTGCTCGCGCACACGCCGCCGGGCGCCTTCGCCACGCCGGGCATGTTGTACACCGACGGCGAGGACACGCTGTTCATCGGCCGCTCGACACTGTCGGATCCGCTCGCGACCGGCATGGGCATGTTGGACCTGAGCCGCTTCGAGGCCGACGCCGCTGGCGCGCTGGAAGTCATCGCGACGCCCTTCAACGTGCCGCACGCCCTCGCCGTCACGCCCGACGGTCGCTACGTGCTGACCGCCGAGCTGACCGGCACGCAGAGCGGCAGCCGCGCGCTCGTTTACGACACCCAGACCGGCGACATCGCGCTCACGCCCATCCCTGCCACCGGCACGCCGCACGAGTTGATTCACTTCTCGATCCTGGGCGCGCACCACGCGGGCATGATGGGGCCGATGGACGGCATGGACCACGGCGGCCAGGATCACGGTGGGATGGACCACGGCGGTGGCGGCCCGCCCGCTCCCGGCCAGGGCGAGGACCCGACCGCGATGGAGGGCATGTCGATGAGCGGCTACCCGTACACCGTCACCCTCACGTCGCGCTCCACGGACAACGTGCTCTTCCTGACGCTGATGGAGGACGGCGAGCTGACGCTCGGCGCCTCCGCGCCCGCCGGCGACGGGCCGTACCACGCCCACGCCAGCCACGACGGCTCGGCACTGCTCATCCCGGATCAGTTCGGCGACGCCGTCACGGTGATGGATCCCATCACGCGCGCCATCACCATGACCGTGGATGCCGCGGCGCCAGGCGGGCCGCTCAGCCAGCCGCACAGCCCGGCGCCCAACCACGACGGCTCGCGCTTCTTCGTCACGTCGTCCAACCTGGACGGCGCCTGGACGCCGGACTACCGCTTCCTCGGCGCCGCCGACGGCAACGGGATGCGTGCGCCGCAGGACGCGAGCGCCTTCGGCAACGTGGCGGCGTTCGCGCCGAACGGCGCGCTGCTGGGCGTGGTGCAGCTCGGCGCCTACCCGTCGGGCCTGGAACCGGTCTTCCGCTCGATGACGGGCGCGGGCATGGATTCCGGCTCGATGGACCATTCGGGCCACTGACCCCCCGGCATGGCCGCGACGCCGTACGGGCGCACCGCCGGTGTGCCCGTACCGAGCACCGCCTCAGCCGAGATCCGGCCGACGGCGCACAACTCCTCTCTCGAACGACCTGATCTGCGGCGACGCCGCCCCGACATGCTCCGCCTCTTCCCGCTCCTACTCGCCTTCGCGCTCGCCGCCTCGGCGTGTGATTCCGAACCCGTCGATGACTGCGCCTTGACGGCGGATTGCTGTGCTGCCAGCGACGACTGCCCCGACCCCACCTTTGACCCGTCGACGGTGGACTACGACGCCGTCACCTCGCTCAGCTACGACGCCAACGTCCGGCCGCTGCTGCGCGCCCGCAACCCGTTCGGCTTCGCCGCCTCCGACGACGCCGTCAACTATGGCTACGCTGCGCTGCTGAACTCCGACCCGGCGGCGGCCATCGTCCCGTTCGACGCCGCCAACAGCCCGATCGTCCGCCTCGCCACGCAGGAACTGGCCGAGGGTCTGACGAGCCCGTTCCCGGGCATCGGTGACTTCCAAGACGACGAGGTTCGCTTCCTGATTCGCTGGATCGAGGACGGCGCGCGCGGGCCGGACGGCCAGCCAGCCTACGCTGACGCGACCCGGCTGCTCTACGTCTGCAACCAGCTCGCCGGGCGTGTGGCCGTGGTGGACGTGGACCGGAAGCGCACCATCCGCCTCGTCCACTTCGAGGACCTGGGCCAGCCGGCCAACGCCAAGCCGCACCATGTGGTGGCGAGCGGCAACGCGTGGTACGTGACGCTGATCGACGGTACCGGCGGTGGGTCCGTTCTCAAGATGGACACGAGCCTGCTGCTCGACCCGGCGTCGCCGGGCATTGTGCTGGCCGAAGAGGCGCCGACCGGCGGCGAGGAGACGTTCCAGAAGCCCGGCATGCTGGCGCTCGACGCCGAGCGCGGACGCCTCTACGCCGGCCGTTCGTTCTCCGCCGACGCCTCATCCAGCAACGTCGCCGCCTTCGGCGACCTGGGCGCGCTCACCTTCGACCAGTTCGAGACCGGGCCCATCCACCCGCACGCCGTCGGCGTATCGGCCGACGGCGCCTTCGTCTACACGGCCGCGCTCACGTCGTCCGGCGGCCAGACTGAGGTGTTCGTGCTGGACGCCGACACCGGCGACCGCGTGCAGCGCCTGGCTCTGCCAGGCAACCTGTCCTTCGTCTCGTTCGCCGTCTCCGATCGCGACCCGCTGGTAGCGCTCACCTCCCAGACCGGCGACGCGCTCTACGTCTTCGACGTGGCCGACGACGACGGCACGCTGTCGCTGCGGCACACCGTCCCGGTTGGCGGCCAGCCGTGGCACCCGGTGATCTCGCCGCTCGGCGCCATCGCCTACGTGCCCAATCGCACGTCCAACACCGTTTCCGTGGTCGATCTCTCGACCGGCACCGTGGTGCAGACGCTCCGTAGCACGGCGTTCAGCCAGCCACACGGCTCGGCCGTCTCCGCCGACGGCGAGCTGCTGTTCATCTCGAGCCGCAACCTCGGCATGACCGGCGCCACCTCGTACAGCCCGCCGCTGCGCTTCGTGGTGGACGGCGTGGAGGAGCCAGCCGACTTGTACGGCAATGTGGTCATCCTCGGCACCGACGGCGCCGAACTGGCTGTGATCCAGCAGGGCCGCTTCGCCTCGGGCCTAGCCTACCTGGAGCTGTGACCGTGGCCTCGGTGCGAGTCGTCGGCTTGCTCGCTCTCGTGCTCAGCGGCTGTTCAGGGATTCTCCCAGCCGTCCCCGTCGAGATCGTCGGCGAGGCGCTCGTGGCTTTGCCACAGGAGGCCGTGCGCCCGCTCGTGGCCGAGGCGCTCGCGCCTCACGCTGCCCTCGTTGACGGGCAGGGCGACGCCGGGCCGGGTGGCGACGCGACGCGCTACACGGTGGTAACGGCGCCGTTCGGCGACGGCGGCACCCGCATCCGCGTGGTCCGGCGCGCGCTGCCGATGAACAGCGACCCGTCGCCGCAGGCTGTGATCTCCCGAATACGCACCCGTCTCGAAGACCGAGCCGTCCGCGTGGAAACCGTCGCCGTCTGGACCGACTCGCTCTCACTCGCCGACGGTCTGTGCGAGCAGGAAGGGGCTGAGTTGTTCACGCCAGCTGGCCCACCCATGTCGCTTCTACCAGACGAGATCGCTGATAAAAGTCCTGAGTTGATCGGCGGATTGGAGGGGCTCAGCGCGCAGCTCGTCTATCCCAAGCTGATGCGCGACGCGGGCGTCCAGGGTCGCGTGATGTTGCAGTTCATCGTCGAGCCAGACGGCTCTGTCGGCTGCCTTCAGGCCACCGAGTCGCCGCCGGTACGGCTCACCGAGGCCGCGGCGCGAGCTGTCCGGGCGTCTCGCTTTACGCCCGGGCTCCGCGACGGCGAGCCGGCCCGCGTCCGCTTCACGCTGCCGATCAGCTTCGTGCTCAACTAGGCGCCGTCGGCGGGTGGCACGTCGGGCATGGGCGGGGCGGGGGCGCCGAACCGGCTGCGGCGCGCCAGACGCCGGTTGTGCGCGAAGCCTCCGAACGACGCGACCAGGATGACGGCGGCCGTCGCCAGCATCAGGCTGGACGGGAGCAGCGGGCCGCCGATCTCGTAGAGCATGTAGACGAATGCGTGGAGGGTGCGCTCGGGATTTCCCGCCTCCTCCCAGGTCGTGAGATCGTAGTAGATCCACCAGCCGATCCCGGCCATCGCCGCCGCCGTCAGCAGGCCAGCGATCAGCGGCAGCAGGGGGCGCCGCGACGACCAGCCGTGGTACATGTACGTTTCGACCAGCACCTGATCGTTGATCGTGTCTTCAGTCATCGGACGCATCGGCTGAGACCGCGTCATTGATCACGAACATCTGGCCGTCGGCGGCTAGGATGCCCTCGGCGAAGCGCTCGAGGTCGACGGAGAGGGTGGGGCCGGAGAAGCGGTCCGAGTCGAGGTCGGCCGACTCCGACTCGGCGGCGGTGGCCTGGTCGTAGGCCTGCACCGTGACGGCGTCGCCGTCGGCCGTGCGGACGACGTACCAGCGCGTGACGAACGCCTCGGCCGTAGCGCTCTCGTACACGTGGAGCCGGTCGCCCGGCGACGGATCCTCTGTCACCTCGGTGATGCGCGCCTGGGCGGCGCCGTAGCCGCCATCGTGGCTCCATCGGCTCTCTGTCTGCGTCAGCACGTACCACGCGCCGACGGCGAGCGCGGCGAGCGCGACCAGCATGACGGACATCACGATGGCGAACCGTCGCTGGAACCGGAAGCGCGTCGGTTTACGCGGCGTGACCTTGCGGAGCCGCCGGAAGGCCCGCTCCATGTCGCGCGTCCACGCCATCGCCGGAATGGCCTCGCCAGTGGATTCGCACCACGCGATGCCGGTCACCGTGCGACGCATCCGAACCGCCATGCCAGAGGCCGTTTGCTTCTGGTACAACCCGAACACGAACACGCCGCCGGGGCAGTCCGGGTGATCCAGGCCCGAGATCGCGCGCTCGGCGATTGGGTGGTAGCTGTCGGAGATGGGGACGGCGTCCAGCATGGTGAGAAGCTAGCGAGCACGCCCGAACCGCCGGGCGATCTTGCGGGTAGGCCCCCCGATCCTCCGCCGACCCGATGCGCTCGCTCCTCTCTGCCCTCGCCCTCTGCGCCGCCGTCGGCGCGTTCTCCATCGCACCCGCGGCCCAGCCGTTCGTGCGCGACGCCACGCCGTTCCCCGTTCGCATCGGCGGCGACGCTGTCGCACTGCCGTTCGTGGGCGGCTTCGTGGAGCCGCGGCCCCACATCACAGACCTGGACGGCGACGCCCAGCCGGACCTCTTGCTCAACGTCGGCGGCGCGGCCATCCAGTGGCTGGAGCGCACCGGCAGCGGCCCCGGCGGCTGGACGTGGCGCACCGACCGCCTGGGCGACATCGAGCCCGGCTCGTGGTTCGTGGTGGGCGACCTGGACCAGGACGGCGACCCGGACCTGCTGACACGCGGCGCGCCGGGCCGAGCGCGGATGTGGCGCAACGTCGGCACGCCGACGGCGCCCGCGTTCACGCTCGCCTCGGACGAACTGCTGGACGCCATCGGCAGTCCCTTGCAGGTCGAGGACACGTCCATGCCGGACCTGTCGGACATCGACGCCGACGGCGACCTGGACCTGTTCGCTGGCACTACGTCGCGCGGGCGCGTCACGTTCTACCGCAACGAGGGCGTCGTGGACGGACTGCCGCAGTTCACGCTCGTATCTGAGTATTTCGAGGACATCGAGGTGTTCGCGGAGAACCCCAACTGCGGCGGCGGCCGGCCGCGCGGCGGCTCCCAGACGCCCGGCCTGGGCAACGGCTCGGCACGCCACGGCGCCAATGCGCTCGCGCTCTTCGACCTGACCGGCGACGGCGCCCTCGACCTGTTCTGGGGCGACTTCTTCGCGCCCAGTCTCGTCTACTTCCGCAACGACGGCACGCCCCAGGTGCCGGACTACACCCAGGTGACGGAGACCTACCCCGAAGGCTCGGCCGCACTCTCTGGCGGCTACAACGCGCCCGCCTTCGGCGACCTCACCGGCGACGGCGCCGCCGAACTGATCGTGGGCGTGCAGCGCGGGCTGTGCTTCCAGACGGCGTCCACCATCGAGAACCTGCTCTACTTCGAGAACCAGGGCTCGGCGACCGACCCCGACCTCCAACTCACCGAGCGCCGCGCTGTCGATGCGCTCGACCGCGGCACGCGCTCCACGCCCGCGCTCGCAGACTTGGACGCCGACGGCGACCTGGACCTGGTCGTCGGCAACGAGATCGACCCGGCCGTCGCACCGCGTGCCACGCTGGCGTTCTACCGCAACGACGGTACCGACGCCGCGCCGGACTTCGCGCTCGCCGACGGCGACTGGCTCGGCCTCGACTACGACTTCGGCGGCTACGGCCCCACCTTCGGCGACCTGGACGCCGACGGCGACCTGGACCTGCTCGTGGGCGGCTTCAACGGCCGCTTCGCGTTCTTGGAAAACACCGGCTCCGCGGCGTCGCCCACGTTCACGTTGCGCGCCGACCGCTGGCAGAACATCGACGCCGGCCAGATCGCACGAGGCACGCTGGGCGACCTCGACGGCGACGGCGACCTCGACGTGATGACGGGCGCCACCAACGGCCGCGTCCGCTTCTTCCGCAACATCGGCACGGCCACCGAGGCGAATTATCTCACCGAGCCCAACGGCCAGCCCGTCGCCGCCGACCTGGCGTTCGCCAACGCCGTCGGCATCCCGGACGATGTGGGCGACGACAGTGCGCCGGTTCTGACGGACCTGGACGCCGACGGCGACCTCGACCTTGTGATCGGTACCGGCGGCGGTGCCATTCGCATCTTCCGCAACGTCGGCACGGCGGCGTCGCCGTCGTTCACCGAGGAGGCCGAGATTCCGGCGTCGCGCCGCCGCAGCACGCCGGCCGTCGGCGACCTGACCGGCGACGGCTCGCCCGAGATCCTGGCCGGCGCCGACTCCGGCGGCCTGCTCTACTGGAGCACCTCGGAGCCCTCCGGCGGCGAGTCCGGACCCGACGACCGCTCCGGCCTGCGCGTCCAGCCCAACCCCTCGTCCGGCGCCGTCACCTTCGACGCCGGACGCTCAGCCCGAGGCGAGATCGTGGTCTTCGATGTCCGCGGCCGCGAGGTCGCGCGCGTTCGTCTAAACGGCCGGCGCGCCACATGGGACGGTACCGCCGACGGCGCTGACCTGCCCGGCGGCGTCTACATTGCTCAGCTCCGCGAGGGCGACGCGGTCGAGACGGTCCGGTTCACTCGGGTGCGGTAGGTCAAGCGCCGCGCACAAACGTATTTCAGGTCCCCTCTCCCTCTGGGAGAGGGTTAGGGTGAAGGGTATTCGTCGCGATTGAGATCGCTCTCACATGCGCCTATCCGATACCGAGTACCGCCGAGCGCTCCGCCAGAACGCCACCGCCGCCGAGGCCAAACTGTGGTCTATGATTCGCAGCCGACGCCTGGGCGGATTCAAGTTCCGTCGTCAAGTCACGCTCGACGGGTTTGTCGTTGATGCCTACTGCCACGATGCGCGCCTCGCCGTCGAACTCGACGGATCGGTTCACGATGACCCTGCCCGCGAGGCTTACGACACGAGACGCGAACGCGCGCTCATCGCCGACGGCGTCCGAGTGCTCCGTCTTCGGAACGAGGATGTGCTGGATCGGCCGGAAGTCGCGGCGTCGGCGATCCTCGCGGCGTGCGAGAGTCGGCTGGGGGAAGAGCCCTCACCCTAGCCCTCTCCCTCGGGGAGAGGGGACCTGATTGGTGCTCGAGGCGTCGCGTCTAGACGTTCGGCGGGGTGTCGCGCTGGACGGCGGCGGTGCGGCGCGCGATGTCGTCTGCGATGCTCTGCGTGGTAGAGGCGCCGGCGTCCGTGGTGGGCACGCCGGTCGCGGTCGCGGGCACCACCTTGGCGAGCTGCTGCTCCGCCTTGCGGGCGCGCCGACCGGCGCCGATGCGGGCCGGCAGGCCGGAGAGGTAACCCAGCAGGAACCCGATGCCCAGCGACGAGGCCACCATCAGGATCAGCGGCGAGACGAGCCGGATGTCCAGATACGGGATCAGCAGCATGACATCGTCGCGGTTGTCGCCCTGGGTCGCCATCAAGGCGAGCACGACGGCGGTCAGGACGAACAGGATGAGGGCGAAGCGCATGGCGGCGGCGCGGAGTTGAGAGGCGAGAGAGCTATGGTACGGCGACGCCCTCGCACGGATGCGCCGCTCTACCTTCAGCGGCCCATCCCGTCCGTTCCCCGCCCCGCATGTCCAGCCTCCCTCCCGATCTCGCCCCCGCCGTCGACGCCGTCCGCGCCAAGACAGACCTCGTTCCCGAACTCGCGCTCGTGCTCGGCTCCGGCCTAGGCGCCCTGGCCGACGAGGTGGAGGACGCCGTCGTGATCCCCACCTCGGAGATTCCCGGCTACCCGACGTCGTCGGTCAAGGGACACGCCGGGCGCCTGGTGCTCGGCACGCTCGCCGGCAAGCCGACGCTCGTGGTGCAGGGCCGAGTCCACATGTACGAGGGCCACGCGCCGCGCGTGCTCGGCTTCCCGGTCCGTCTGGCGCACGCGCTGGGCGCGCGCGGCATCGTGCTGACGAACGCTGCCGGCGGCATCCGCCGCGACTTCGTGCCGGGCACGCTGATGCTGATCTCGGACCACATCAACCTGGCCGGCGCGAACCCGCTCACCGGCCCCACCGGACCGGGCGAGACCCGTTTCCCAGACATGTCCGACCCGTATCTCGCGGCCTGGCGTGACCGCGCCCGTAACCTTGCCTTAACATTGGGCGTCCCGCACCGGGAAGGCGTCTACCTGTGGACCGCCGGCCCGTCCTACGAGACGCCCGCCGAGATCCGCTTCTTCGAGCGCATCGGCGCCGACGCCGTCGGCATGAGCACCGTGCCCGAAACCATCCAGGCTGCGGCGCTCGGGCTCCCTGTTCTCGGCATCTCGACCATCACCAACCCGGCCGCCGGTATCGGCTCGGCGCCGCTCGACCACGAGGAGGTCCTCGAAGTCGGCCGCGCCGTCCGCGCCAAGCTCTCCGCCTGGGTGCGCGCCCTCGTCGAAGAGGGACCGCCCGCCGCGTAGCGCACCCGG
Source organism: Prasiola linearis (assembly GCA_032356305.1). Classification (NCBI taxonomy): domain Eukaryota; kingdom Viridiplantae; phylum Chlorophyta; class Trebouxiophyceae; order Prasiolales; family Prasiolaceae; genus Prasiola; species Prasiola linearis. The sequence goes on from JAULKR010168562.1 coordinate 13,990, forward strand.
CCGGGGTGTTCGCTCCGGCCATGCGCCTCGCGCTCGTCATCCTGCTCGCTCTGCTTCCGCTCGCCCCGGCCGCCGCCGTCGGCGTGGAGCGCGCGGAAACGCAGGTGGCTGGAGACGCGCAGATCGGAGCGGTGGAGGTGTTCTCCTCACTCGACCGCGAGGTGGTGGCCGTCGGCGAGCGGATCGCGCTAGAGATCGAGATCCTGGCCGTGGCAGACGCCGTCGGTGAGGACGCGCTGGCGACGGCGCTGGAATCGCTCGATCTCGATCTGCCCGACGGTCTGGTGCTGGAGCGCTGGTCGCGCACGCGTCTGGCCCGCACCGGCGACGTGGTCGAGATCCGCCGCCGTGCCTTTTTGCGCCCCCAGGCAGCGGGCGCATTCGTTGTGCCGATGCAGCGTCTGGCGCTGCCGGACGGCCAGCCGCCACGCTCACTTCCGGCGCGGCGTGTCCATGTCTACGCCGACGGCGCCGCCTGGGCCACGTCGCACGTGGTGCCGGTCCGCGTCGAGCGCGAGGTGGCTGGCGCCCGCTTCGCTCGCGCCGGCTCCGCCTTCCTGGCCGCACCCGACGTGCTGGTGACGGCCTACCACGTCGTCGCGGGCGCGCGCCGCGTCACGGTCACGCTGCCCGATGGCTCGGAACTGAGAACCGGACGAGCCTGGCATCTGGACGCCGAGCGCGACATTGCACTCCTCCACATCGACGCCGCCCGAGCCTCACGGGCCGGGCTTCGCGTGCTGCCGCTCGCGCCGCCAGGCGCGCGCACCGAGGTCTCTGTGACGGCGGGTTGGGTCGATGGTGTGCAGCAGCGCTCCGTCGGCGTCCGCTACCCGGACGTGTCGCTCGCCCACGGTGTCGTCAGGATGTCGGGGAACGCCGTCCGGCCGGGCGACAGCGGCGGACCGATGCTCGACGCCTTCGGCAGGGTGCTCGGGGTCGTCATCTCCGGCCGCGCCTCGGACGACGATCCCGATCTCGTTCGGCAGGACGTATGTCTTGCAGCCGACCTCGCGCCTGTTCTCGCCGCTCGCGCACCGCGTCCTCGCTCGCTCCGCTCTGCCCACCCGGACACACCGACGGCGCGCGCGCTCCGCGCCATCGATCACCTCGCTGCCGGACGCGATGCGCTAGATGCATTCCGCGACGCCACCGCCGATGACATCGGCGATCCGTTGCTTCAATTTCTGGCGGGCTCGGTCTTTCAGCAGACCGGCGACTCACGTGACGCTGCCCGGGCGTTCCGCATCGCGCGCGCCGCCGGCTACGTCCCGGCGACGTACGCCCTCGCGCACCACCACCTTCGATCCGGAGACGCCGCCGCGGCGGCTCCGTTGTTCGAGGAAGTCGCCGGGTCGGCGCCCTACGCTCGGCTCGGAGCGATGGGACGCGCGCGCACGTTGGCCGCACGTGGCCGCTACGCCAGTGCCGAGCCGCACCTCGATCTGGTGCTGGCCGCCGACGCGAGATTCGCGCCTGCGCTCTACCTGCTCGGCATCGTCCGCCTGTCGCAGGGGCGCGAAGACGCCGCTCGTGCAATCGCCGTCCGTCTCGCGCGCCGGCCCGCCTGGGCCGAGGCCCTGCGCACGCCGATCGACCATTATGTGTTGAGGCCAGCGGTGCTGGAGACGATGCCGCTCGTCGCCCTGCGTTGAGGGTTTGGGGGACGCTGGGATCGATTTGTTCCGTCGGCGACCGGTCGGGTACGTGGTACCCGGTACGTGGCAGGCCGAAGTGGATTCGGAGATGCCGCCCCACCCAGCGCTCCCGTAGGGGCGAGTCATTGGCTCGCCCTTACCGAGCGTGGCGCCACCCTGCGATGCAGCCACCCACCCGCACCGTCGGCGCTAGTCCAGCGCGTCGAAGCGCGGCACCGCGTCCAGAAACGCCCAGCCGTCGGCGCCCAGGCGGCAGCAGTAGCGCGTCGGGCCGTTGTCCGCTACCATCACGCGCGCCCCCAGCGTCGCGTTGTAGCGCGCGAGCTGGTCGAACGTGTCCTGGCCGACGGCGACGCCGGGCGCCTTGCACTCCGCCACCAGCAGCGGCGCGCCGTCGCGCCCAAACGCGACCACATCGGCGCGCCAGACGGCATGGCCTACGTCCAGCGCTTTTTCCACGGCGAGCAGGCCGATGGGATAGCCGAGCGCGATCAGGTCGGCCAGTAGAGTTTGACGGACGCCTTCTTCGGGCGTCAACGCGACCCACCGGCGGCGCACCGGGTCGAGGATCTGCCGTCGGCCGTCGTGCTCCCGCGTCTGCGGCGACGGTGGCGAGGTGCCGTCGCCGGTCATGCGTCGCGCCTCGCGACCTGCTTCAAGAGCGTCCCGTGGGCGCCGACCCACCAGTCGGCGTCGCGCATGGTCTTGCCGATGTTCACGTCCGCGATGCGCGGCAAAAGCTCCATCAGCACCGGCGTCACGTTTGGCCACTGGCCGTCCACGATCAACGCTTCCAGGCGGTCAGCGGTCTGCGGCGCCCAGCGCCAGTCGGCGCGCAGCTTCTCGGACTTCTTCCAGTAGTTGCGGTCGTCCCATGCCTGCGCGCTCGTCTCGATGGCCTCGCCGATGCCGCGCAGGTTGAAGACGAGAAACGCTGCCAGGTCCTTCGCCTCAGGGTCGAACGCGCCCGCGCCGACGGCGGGGCGCTCCGCCAGTCTGCGGATGGCTTCGGCGATGGAGCGGAGGTGCGCGCGGCGCTTCTTGCCGGGCGTCTCGCCGGTCTGGACGATGCGGGACATGGCGGGGTGGGGGAGACGGCTTCGAAGGTAGGGCGGGCGATGCGTGTGGCGCCTCGCTTCGAGGGTGAGAAGGGTACCAGGTACCGGGTGCGAGGTACAGTTGCGCAGCGCTTCCGCAGAGATCATGAGATCTCGCTACGACCTACCTGATTGAGTCGAACCTGGTACCCTGTACCCTGTACCCTGAGCCAGACAGCTCCCATGCCGCCAATGTCCATCACCGACCTCATCCGCCCCGAGATCCGCGCCGAGCGCGCTTACCGCGTCCCCACTACCACGGAGGCCGAGGCCAAGGTGGACCAGAACGAGAGCCCGTTTGACTGCCCCGCCGAGATCAAGGCCGCTGCCCTGGAACGCTTCGCCGCCGAGCCCTGGAACCGCTACCCGGACGACCGCCCGCACGACCTGATCGCAGCGCTGGCCGCAAAGCACGACTGGCCCGTCGAGGGCATCATCGTCGGACGCGGCTCGAACGAACTGACACACACGCTCGGCCTGTGCTTCTACAACGCTGGCACGCCGGTCGTGCTGCCGTCGCCGATGTTCGCGCTCTACGCGAGCGTGGCGCGGATGCATGGCGCCCGGATCGTCGGCGTGCCGCCCGAGGCCGACCTGTCGCACTCCGCCGACGCCATCCTGGCCGCGGCCGTCGAGAGCGGCGCGGCGGTGACCGTCGTCACCACGCCCAACAACCCGACCGGCAAAGCCGTCTCGCACGACGACCTCCGTCGGCTCGCCGACGGCGTGCCCGGCGTGCTCCTGATCGACGAGGCGTACCACGAGTTCGTGGACGGGCCGGACGCGCTCGACCTGCTCCGGGAGTTTCCGAACGTGTTGGTGCAGCGCACCTTCTCCAAGGCGATGGGGCTCGCCGGCATCCGCCTGGGCGTGCTGCTGGGCGCGCCCGAGATGATCGCCGAGATCGAAAAGTCCCGCCTGCCGTTCCTGGTCGACCGATTGAGCGAAGCCGTCGGCTTGGAGATTCTAGCGCGTCCCGACTTGGTCGCCGAGCGCGTGGCGCAACTCAAAGCCGAGCGCGCCGAGCTGGAAGCGTTCGTGGCGTCGCACGGCGCCGAGGTGATCCCGAGCGCCGCCAACTTCTTCTTGTTCCGCACCGCGCTCGCGGCCAACGACCTGCGCGCGCGCCTGGCCGCCGACGGCGTGCTCGTGCGCGACGTGACCGGCTACCCCGAGCTCGCGCCCACGGCCGACGCGCCGGGCTGGCTGCGCGTCTCGGTCGGCTCCCATGACGAAACCGCTGCCTTCCGCCGCGCCTTCGAGCGCGCCATGACCGACGGTGTCGCCGCGTGACCAGACGCCACACGGCCTCGGTGCGCCCGCAATCAGGCATGGTGTGGCTCTCCTCTCGAAGCTGTCATCCCGGACTCTGATCCGGGACCTCCCGCAGAAAGAGGATGCCGTCGGCACAAACCGATGGCCGCGAGCCCTGACCTCTGCGCCCGCTCGCCACCGCACGACGCCTGAAGTCCGAGCCCCGAATCCGCGATACCTGAAAACGACGCGCCGACAGGCTCCGCACCTCGCCGACGCCTCTCGCCATCGGTCTATCTTTGCCGCCCCCCGCGACGCCGCACCGCCCAACGCATGGAGTACATCCAGGTCGACATCATCGGTCTCTCGACCAGCCCCTCGTCCGGCGGCGCCTACGCGCTCGTGCTCGGCGAGGTCGGCGGCAACCGCCGCCTGCCCATCATCATCGGTGCTTTCGAAGCCCAGGCCATCGCGCTCGAGCTGGAAAAGATTCCGCCGCCGCGCCCGATGACCCACGACCTGCTCCGCAACCTCTACGACGCCCTCGGCGCCGAGGTCACGGACGTCGTCATCGATGATCTCCGCGAAGGCACCTTCTTCGCCAAGATCCGCTACGTGTTCGGTGATGACGAAGCGCAGCTCGACGCGCGACCGTCCGATGCCGTGGCGCTGGCCGTCCGCACCGAGGCGCCCATCTTCGTCGCCGCGACTGTGCTCGACGAGGCTGGCATCCCGACCGACGATGGCGACGACGACGGTCCGGACGAGGATGGCTTCTCGGAGCCCGAGCCCGAACCCGCCGTGGCGAGCTCTGGCAGCTCGCGTCTGGACCGCATGGAGGCCCAACTCCAGAAAGCCATCGACGAGGAGGACTACGAGACCGCCGCTCGTCTGCGCGACGAGATCGCGCGGATGCAGGCCGAGAACTGATGCGCCGCGCCGCCGCCTTCGTGCTCGCTGCGCTGACCCTCGCCGGCTGCGCGTCCACACGACCGGCCGCGCCTGACACCGCGTCGGCCCTCGCGGCTGTGGATGCCTACATTGCCGCGTCGAACGCTCAGGACTGGCGCGGCGTCGCCGAGCGCGTCGATCCGGACGACCTGGCCAAGATGATGCCCTTCGTCCAGCTGATGGGCGAGATGGCGCTGGAGGACCCCGACGCGCAAGACGTCCCGCCGCCTCCAGAAGACCCCGTCGGCGCGTTCGCGTGGCTGATGGACACCATGACCGGCCAGGTCCCGATGATGGCCGACATGATGGGCACCGCCACCGGCGATGTGCTGGGCGCGGTCGCCGAGACGGATTCGTTGGCACACGTCGTGATGCGTTCCAGCACCGACATGATGGGCGTGCCGGTCTCCCAGGTCACCGCGGTGACCGTGCGCCTCGCCCCCGACGGCCGCTGGCTGGTCAAGCTCGGCGGGCAGGTGGACGCACTCTCCGGCCTGTTCGACGCGTTCGAGACGTTCGAGGGAATCGACATGGACGTGGATGAGGGGCCGCCACCTCCGCCGCCGCCAAGCCCTCGCCCCAAACCCGGGAGCGACGGATGAGCGAGCACGAGCGCCACGCGCCCATCGCCCACGCGTCCATCGCTCACGCTGACCTCGGCGCGTCTGCGCTCTTCCGCGGCACCGTGAACCGCGAGCCGTCGGCGCTCGCCTTCTACCGACACGACTGGGCGGACTTGGCCGCGGCAGGCCCCGCTGCTGCCGACCGCGACCTGCCGCGCGACGCCGTCGCCGACGTGCTGGCGGAGCAAAACGCGCACTGGAAATCCAGCGACGCCGTGCTCGCCCAGGTCGAGCGCCTGCGCGATCCCCGGAGCGTGGCCGTCGTGACCGGGCAGCAACTCGGGTTGTTCGCCGGACCGCTCTACACCGTGTACAAAGCGCTGTCGGCGGTCCGCTACGCCGAGCAGGTCGAGGCCGAGACTGGACGCCCGGCTGTGCCCGTGTTTTGGCTCGCAGGCGAGGACCACGACTGGGAGGAGGTTCAGTCGGCCACCTTCACCGATGTCTCCACATCGCGCGCCGCCGGCACGCTGCCGCTGCGCCGCGTCCGCTTCCCCGGTGACGCTGGCGGCGGCGCCGTCGGCCGCATGAGGCTGGGCGAGGCCGAGACGAACACCGCACTCGACGCGCTCGCCGACGCCTTGCCCAACGGCCCGCACCGCGCCGACGCGCTCGCGCTCGCCGAAGCGGCCTACCAGCCCGGACGCTCGATGCGCGACGCCTTCGCGACGTTGCTCCGCGCACTCGTGCCGAACGTGGTGCTGATGTCGGTCGACGATCCTCGCCTGAAACGGCTCGCCCTGCCCGTTCTCCAGCGCGAAGCGTCCCACTGGCCCGACACCTACGCCGCGCTCCAAGCGCGCGGCGCCGAGCTAGACGCCGCTGGCTTCCACCAGCAGGTCGTGCCCACGCCGCTCAACCTGTTCACGTTGGCCGACGGCGAGCGCCAGGCACTCGACCCGGTCGATCTGGACGCGACCCAGGGCGGCGCTGCGGTCACGCGAGACGGCACGCGCCGCTTCGAAGACCTCGCGACGCGCGTCGTGGTGAAGCCCCACGGGTTCAGCCCGAACGTGGTGCTGCGACCGCTCGTCCAGGACGCGCTCTTGCCGACGGTCGCCTATGTGGCCGGTCCCGGTGAAGCCGCCTACTTCGCCCAGCTCGGGCCGGTCTATGACCTGTTCGACATTCCGATGCCCGCCATCGTGCCGCGCCTGAGCCTGACGTTGGTCGAGCCCGGCGTTGCCAAGGTGCTGGACCGCTACGGCCTCGGCGTCGCCGACCTGGGCGGTGACCTGGCCGCGCTGTGGCGCCGCCTGGCGCTCGACGCCTCGGACCTGAATCTCGATGGAACCTTCGACGCGATCCGCGTCCGCGCCGCTGGCCTGCTCGACGGCGCCGAGCCGCTCGCCGAGGCGCTCAGCCCGTCGCTGCCGCCCGCCGTCGGCGCGGCGCAGACGAAGATCGGCAAAGCGATCGCCCGCCTCGAGACCACACTCGTTCGCGCCGAAAAGCGCCGCCACGACGACGTGCGCCAGCGACTCGAGCGCGCCCAGGCCGCGCTCTGGCCCGGCGGCGGCTTGCAGGAGCGCGTCGTGAACCCGTTGCAGATCGTCGCGCGCCACGGCGTCGCCGCCCTCGGTGAGATCGTCCGCGCGATTCCGCTCGACCCGTCCGTCCACCACGTCGTCCGCCTCTAGCTGATCGCATGACCGATCTCGCCCCGTTCTCGCCCTTCGTCGAGCGCGCCATCGAACTGGCCGCCGAGTGGCACGATGGCACCTACCGCAAAGGCCGCTGGCGCCAGCCCACGTTTGACTGTCCCGACGGCGAGCGTGTGCGCGTGCCCATGATGGCGCACGTCACCACCGTCGCGCTCACCGTTCAGCGCGCCGGCTGGGACGACGCGACCATCGCCGCGGCCTTCCTGCACGATTCGCTGGAGGACGCCAACCGCTGGGGCGAGATGCTGACGGCTGAGCGCCTGGCGGCGGCCACGTCGGACCGCGTCACCGAGATCGTGCTGGCGGTCACAGAGCCACAGCGCGACGCCGACGGCGCGCCGCTGCCGTGGCGCATTCGCAAAGAGTCGTACGTACAGAGCGTCGGCGCCGGCCCGGCGGAGGCCGCGGCGGTCGTGTTGGCGGACAAGGTTCACAACGCGTACAGCATCGCGTCGTCGCTGGAAGCTGGCGTGGACGTGTTCTCGTCCGCACCGGACCGCACCGCGCTGTCGGCCGACGGCGCCGCCCAACTCTGGTTTCTCCGCGCCGCCCGCGCTGCGACGGACCACCACACCGACCCGCGCCTCGATGCGCTCCGCGCGAGGTTCGACGAAGGTGTCGCACGATTGGAGTCCGCCGTCGGCTGAGCGAGAGAGACAGGGTTTTGCCTCGATCTCAGACACGGAGCGTCTAGGCGAAGGCGAGCGAGCGGCGTACGTTTGTGGCGCACGCCATCCTGCCGACGCCATGCGATCTGTCCTCGCCGCCGCTCTCGCGATGCTCGCAGTCGCAGGATGTACGAGCACCATCGCAGAGGAGGACTACCCGTTCCTCTCGAACGCCGTCGGCACCGTGGTGCGCGCGGGCGTGGACGGGCCAACCGAGGTTTATGTGATCCGGATCGAGCGTCCCCGAGAGACCACGGTCGTCCCCGGATCGACGCTGCCGACGGCGTTCCGCCAGCATGGCCTCCGCGTCGAGTTCAGCGGAGAACTGCTGCCGATCCCGCCGAACGTGCGCATGATCGGGTCTCCGATCTGGGTGAGCCGGATCAAATGGGCGAGGTGAACACCGAACAGAGAGTCGGGCTACCCGCACCCAATCGTGTTTTGGAACGATGAGGAGACGGCGGGGGAGGGGCATGCTTGAGCGCGGCTTATCAGACATCGAGCCTCCGCCGGTGCAGGCTGCGGAGCGTCGGGAGTGCTACGCTGGCAGCATCGACTCTTTGGTCAGCTTCTCGCACGCACTCCACAGGCGGCGCGCCGTGTCTGCGTCCTGGCCTCGATCCGACACCGCCGCGCGGTCCGGCATCCCGCGCGCCTCGCCGACGCCGCCGGGCCCGATGTAGTCGCCCGGCCGCACGGACGACGCCGTGGCGGCGACCATCGTGGGCAACGCGCCCTTCCACGCGGGCTGCGCCGCGACGCTGCTGATCGCGTTCGCCAGGAACGCCTTGACCGCCGAGCCGCCGACCATGTCTTTGGCGAGGTTCGTGGCTGAGAGTCCCGGGTGCGCCGCGATGCTCAGCGTCGGCGCGCCAGCAGCGTCCAGGCGGCGCTGCATCTCGATCGCCAGCATCAGGTCGGCCAGCTTGCTCTGGGCGTAGGCGTCCCACGGCGAGTAGCGCTGCTCGCCGTTGAGATCGCCCAGGCGGATCGTGCCGCGGCGGTGCGCCAGGCTCGCGATCCAGACCACGCGCGACGGCGTCGCCTCGGTCCCGGCCTCCACCACCTGCGGGAGCAGGCGCGCCGTCAACGCGAAATGCCCGAGCACGTTCGTGCCGAACTGCATCTCGAAGCCGTCGGCGGTCGTCTCGCGCGTCGGCACAGCCATCACGCCGGCGTTGTTGATCAGCAGGTCAACGGGGCCGTCCAGGCCGTCGGCGAACGCACGGACGGACGAAAGGTCGGCCAGGTCGAGTTCGCGCACCTCGATCTCGGCACCGGGTACGGCGGCCCGGATCTCGCCGGCGGCGGTCTGCGCCTTGCCGACCGAGCGGCACGCCATCACCACCTTCGCACCGAGCGCGGCCAGCCCGCGCGCCGCTTCCAGCCCGATGCCGGAGTTGGCACCGGTCACAACCGCCGTGCGGCCGGCCTGAGACAAGAGGTTGGCACGAGACCAGAGGAGAACGTCGGACATGGGCGGCGGGGGAGGAGAGAGGGTTCGACGTTGCGCCGGCGGCGCGAGTTCGTGCGGAAGCCGACCGCGTTCCGGGCCGATTCGACGAAGCCGGGTGTCAGGCACGGCACCGGTGTGTCACCGGCGGAGCGCTTGCGTCCGGTCTCTCAGAGGTTTACACTGTTAATGCCGCGCGAAGGCCTGCCGATACGCAGGACGCGCGGCTTTTCTCGGTCGTCCCGGTTAACACTGTACACCATGCTCGAATCCCTCCACGGCGCGCTCAACGTCTTTACCCCTGGCTGGGCCGCTGT
>JAULKR010168673.1:0-23562 GCA_032356305.1 Prasiola linearis
CGACCTGGCGAGGGCACCGGCGAGGGCGGCTTGGTGAAGTCGACAAAGGCCTTTTCGAGCATCGGCAGGGCCTCGCTGGCATCGATGTCGCCAGCCAAAATGATGGCCATGTTTTCAGGGACATACCAGCGACGGTAGAACTCAACCATGTCGGCGTACGCGGGCTTCTTGAGATGTTCGATCTCGCCGATTCCCGAGCTGTAGCCGTAGCCGTGTTCTGGAAAAAGCGCCTTCATCTTGGCTTCATCCACGCGCCAACCTGGATTGTCCAGACTGCGATTTTTTTCTTCGTAGACCGCTTCGAGCTCCGGCCAGAAAAGTCGAAACTGCGGATCGCTAAAGCGATCGGCTTCAATCTTGGCCCACGCGTCGAAGCGATGGGTCGGAACCGTCGCGATGTACCCGGTTGCATCGTCAGCAGTAAAGGCGTTGATGCCACTTATGCCCAAGCGTGCGTAAAGGTTATCAAATTCGTTCGGGATTGCGTAAGCCGCGGCAGCCTGGGTCTCCTCGTCAATTCTCTTGCTGATGGCGACGCCGTCGGCATCGGGTTTCCGCAGGTCATCATAGAGCGCTGCGATTTTGTCGAGGTGTGGTTTTTCCTTGGCAAAATCAATCGTACCGAGCTTGGAGGTGCCTTTAAAAAGCATATGCTCGAGGTAGTGTGCGAGCCCTGTGGACTGCCGGGGGTCCTCAGCGCTTCCTGCTCTCACCGTTATAATTGTGTCGACCTCGGGTTTGCTTCGGTCCGTGCTGATGTAGACGCTCATGCCATTTTTAAGTCGATGAATGGTCACCTTCATGGGATCGCTTGGCAGCGGGGTATCTGTCACGCGGGGCGCGGGCAAATACGCACCCGGGTTTTGCGCAGCCGCCGCGGCCACTTCGGTCGCGTTACCAGCGGAGAGGTCGCCTGGAGAGGTTTTTCTCTGCGCGCCCCGGCTGCCGCCGCATCCCCAGACGCTGAGCGCCAACCCAAAACCGCAAAGCATGCTGCTGTACTTCATGGGCCAGACGCTAAAGGCACCGCGCCCTTTATACAATTCGCGCAGCCGCGGGATTTGGCTCCGACGATGGCCTGGCCGGCATGATCGCCCGCGCGAGGTCCCTCGCTTGTCACATAAACCTGATACACCCAGTGCCATGAGTCGAGTCGGATTCATTTTGAAAGAGGGCCATCGCGAATCTCAGCGACTCTATGCCTCGTTGACCCCATGGCTTACGAAGCTTGGGCATGACGTCGTCGTGGCCCAGTCGACTCTCGACCAGCGCGCATCAAGGCTGCCGTCAGTCAAGAGCGCGAGCGATGAGGATTTTGCCACCTCCGTAGACGTCACGGTGACCCTCGGAGGCGACGGCACGATGCTTAGAGCCAACGTTTTACTTGGCGACTCAGGGGTTCCCGTCTTAGGAATCAATCTAGGGCGCCTTGGGTTTCTTGCGCCCTTTGATCCAAGTCAGGCCAAGAGCGCCATCGAAGCCGCTCTCGCCGGAAAACTGAGCCTGGTCAAACGCATGCGCCTCGACATCGCCTTCACCCCCAAGTCCGGTGGGACCATAAAGCGAAGCGCACTCAACGACGTGGTCATCAATCAGCAGGCCATGGCCCGCATGCTCGAACTCGAGGCGCGCCTCGACGACGATTTTATCGCGACCTACCGCGCCGATGGCTTGATTGTGGCGTCGCCCACGGGCTCGACCGCCTACAACCTCGCAGCCGGCGGCCCCATTGTTTATCCCGGACACCAGGCCATGGCCATCACGCCCATCTGCGCCCACGCCTTGACCAATCGCCCTCTAGTGGTTTCCCAAGATCAAAAGGTCACCATCACCATTGCCGACCCGGAGAGCCGAGGTCAGCTCACCATCGACGGCCAGTGGGCCCACCCCTTTGTGGCAGGAGATCAAGTTTGCGTGACCACCGCCGAACACCCCTTTCGGGTGTTCACATCCGAGCAGGGTTATTTTGACATCCTCCGCAAGAAACTGCACTGGGGCGTGCGCTCGCCAAGCTCGTGAAACGCGCTATCTCCTCCGCTCCCTTCAAGGAAATTAAGAACCGATATGCTCCGCCATCTACGCGTTACAAATTTTGCCATCCTCTCGGATATAACCCTTGAGCTGACCGCCGGCATGAACGTGCTCACCGGAGAAACTGGAGCGGGCAAATCGCTCATCGTCGATGCGGTCAATTTGCTTCGCGGAGGGCGTGCCAGCGCGGATATTCCTCGAACAGGAAGTCCCCAAGCGGTGGTCGAGGCAATCTTTGAAGTCCCCGATTTTTTGGAGGAGAGCGTCGCCGCCATCTTGGAGGACGCGGGAATCGAGGCGGAAGGCGAGCTCTTAGTCCGCCGGGTCATCCAAAAAGGTGGACGATCGCGGACCTACATCAACGGCGCTCTCACCACGGCAAAAGTTCTGACCACCCTTGGGGCCTACTTAGTCGACCTCTCAGGTCAGCATCAGCATCAAGGTCTCAGCGACCCAAGCCAGCATCGCGTGATACTCGACGAGTTTTCTGGCAACCATACCCTTGTACGCGCCATGAGCGATGCGTGGCAGTCGGTGCTCGACGTCGATGCCCGCATCGATGTCATCACCGAATCGGGTCAGCACAGCGAGCTGGCCGAACTCGCTCGCTTTCAACTTCGCGAACTTCAAGAGGCGCAGCTGCTCGAGGGTGAAGACATCGAACTCGAAGAACGCCACGCGATCTTAGCTGGGGCCGACGCCCTGAGCTCGGGCTGCGAAAAGGTTGAAGAGCTCCTCTACGGCCAAGACCAGTGCGTGGTCGGTTTAATCGACCAGGCTATTGGCGAACTGCGGGAACTCGCCGAGGTCGACGGCAGTCTCAATGCCTCCGTCGATCAGCTCAACGAGGCGCGGGCTCAGGCTGACGACGTGACCCGCACCCTTCGGGCGTACGGGAGGCATATCGACAGCGACCCGCAGGAGCTCGCCAACATCGAGGAGCGCATGGCAACTCTGCGCGGCCTGACCAAAAAATACGGTCACAGTCTCGATGCGGCGATAGACAAGCAGCGTTCGCTCGAGGCGCAGCTTAAGGACTTTGACGAGCTAGACGTCCGTCTCGCCGCCGCTCAGCAAGAACGAAAGGCCGCCCTCGCCAAGGCTCGCAAAGTCGCCGTCGAACTCACTCGTGCCCGCAAAGTTGGCGCGAAGAAATTGTCGCAAGCCGTTGAAGGTCGACTGGCGGAACTCGGCATGAAGAGCGCCAGCCTCGAAGTCAACATACAGGTCAGCTCGAAGGCCAGCGTCGGCCCCCTAGGCCAAGACAGTATCGAAGTTCTCTTTGCCCCCAATAAGGGCGAGAGCGCTAAGTCACTGGCCAAAATCGCCTCCGGCGGCGAGCTCTCTCGGATCATGCTCGCTATCAAACTCGTCTTACGCCGCGCTGATAAAGTTGCGACCTACGTCTTCGACGAAGTCGACACCGGCATCGGCGGCGCCACCGCCGAGGTCGTCGGCCAGCAGATACGTAGCGTCGCCGACCACCGCCAAGTTCTCTGCGTCACTCACCTGCCGCAAATCGCCGCCTTCGGCGACGCGCATTTCCGCATCGACAAGGAAACTCTTAAGGGCCGAACCGAGACGAAGGTCAAAAAGTTAGGCAGCAAGGAACGCCCCGATGAGATCGCCAGGATGCTCGCCGGCGTCAAGGTGACGCCCCAAGCGAGGGCCCATGCGAGGGAGCTGCTCAAGCTCGCCAAGCAGACGCCGGCGCCAAGCGCGCCTATCTAGACGACGCCGTCAACATCGCGAGCGCGCCCTCGATTTCTCTCCAATTTACTGTTTAGAATTTTCAACCCGAGGCACACCTTCGTCGTGCTGATGTAAACGAACGTGCAGCGACCTTAAGGACAAAAGTGCGATGATTCCAGAATCCATTCGGTGCCTTGCTTCAGAGATCTCCATGCCTCTCATGAAGCTTCCAACTAAAACCGTACTCATCAAACTTGAGCACGGCGTTGTGATGGTCTCTCCATCACCGGGGCTCAAGAACTACAAGAATGAAATTGAGGCCTTTGGCGAAGTCAGAGATATCGTCGCCCCCAACCTTTTTCATCACCTCGGAGTGCCAGGTGCCAAGGCGCTCTTTCCATACGCAACGCTGTGGGGGCCGCCAGGGCTAGCGGAAAAACGCCCAGCCTTACCTTGGGACAAGGTCCTTTGCTCCGAGGATTGGCCCTACGAAAGCGAGCTCGGGTGCTTTCCGATCGAGGGTATGCCTAAGGTCAACGAGATGGCCCTGCTTCATCACGCGTCCAAGACTCTGGTCTTGACCGACCTGTGCTTCAATCATAAGAACGGGGCCGGATTGGGCCACTGGCTTATATTTCGCGCGTTTGGGACCTATAAGCGCTTTGCGGTGAGTCGGCTTTTCTCCAAAATGGTTCGAGACAAAGCGCTTGCGAGCGCCTCCATCCAGCGACTTTTAGCGGCCGATTTTGAAAATATCATCCTGGCCCACGGCGACTCGGTGCATGAACAGGCAAAATCCAAACTAAAACAGGCACTTGCCGAACGCGGGTTGATTTCGTAGATTTTGCTAGCGGCTGGAGCGCTTGGTCTCACGCGCCTGTGGCCAACGCCGCTCAGAGCTGCTATACGAGCCCGTCTCAAGCGAGGTATTTATCATGAAGGCATCAGCAAACCATCCCGACTACCGCCCCACAAAAATTTCCTGCTCCTGCGGATTCATCTACGACACGTTCTCAACCCGCGGCGACTTCGCGGTTGAGGTCTGTGCCGCGTGCCACCCTTTCTACACGGGTAAGCAAAAACTTCTTGATACCGCAGGTCGAGTCGAGCGCTTCCAAAAGAAGTACAACCGCAAAGAACTTCCGACCGCTGACGAATAGCGTCGCGGAGCGTTTTATTTTCGGTGCTCGCTTTGGGGCACCGCTCCCACCCGGGGCGCTCTTCTAGCGGCGCTCCTCTCTTCGAACCTGTCACTTTCCATGTAGAAAACTGTGTTTGACGAAGCTCCATTTCGCGACAAAATGAGTCACCTCGGGCGACGTTTCAAGGAGGTTGAAAGCCTCCTGGGACAGCCTGACGTCATTGGAAATCGCAAGGAGTTCATGGCTCTGTCCAAGGAGCACTCGGATCTCTCGGAGCTGGTGTCCTCGTGGGCCACCTATCTCACGCTAGAAGAAAACCTCAGTCAGGCCAAGCAGATGCTCGAGGGCGATGATGCCGAGATGCAGGAGCTCGCCAAAGAGGAATTAAAAGACCTCAACAGGCTGCAAAGCGAACTCCAGCAGGAGATCAAAGTTCTGCTCCTGCCCAAGGACCCGAACGACGCCAAAAACATCATCTTGGAAATCAGAGCGGGCACCGGCGGCGACGAAGCCGCGCTTTTCGCCGGAGACCTCTATCGGATGTACGTCCGCTACGCTGAAACCAATCAGTGGAAAATTGAATTGATGACCTCTTCCGAAGGCACTGCAGGCGGTTTCAAAGAGGTCATTGCTCTCATCGAAGGCAAAGACGTCTACTCAAAACTAAAATTTGAATCCGGCGTGCACCGGGTGCAGCGGGTTCCCGCTACCGAGTCTTCGGGACGCGTTCACACCTCAGCGGCGACCGTCGCGGTCATGCCGGAAGCTGAAGAAGTCGATGTTCATATCGAAGACAAGGATTTACGAATAGACGTCTACCGCTCGTCGGGTCCAGGAGGACAGTCGGTCAACACCACCGATTCGGCCGTGCGCGTCACTCACCTTCCAACCAGCCTCATCGTGATTTGCCAGGACGAGAAATCTCAGCACAAAAACAAAGCCAAAGCGCTCAAAGTTTTGCGCTCTCGTCTACTCGATCTCGAACTCGCGAAAAAAGAAGCCGAGGAGCGAGACACCCGCCGAGCGCTGGTGAAAAGCGGCGATCGCTCAGAAAAAATTCGCACCTATAATTTTCCTCAGGATCGCCTAACCGATCACCGCATCAACTTTAACGTCCGACAGCTGCCAAGCATTCTTGCAGGCGATCTTGACGAGTTAATAAGTGCCCTTCGAGCTCACGCTCAGGCCGAAGCCCTCAGCCAGCACGAAGCTCCTTAGTGAAACTTCTCACTGGTCTCAGATTGCTTTGACGTCCAGTCTCCTCGCCGTAGAACCGCTGACCTGGGCAAAGGGCGCTTATCACCGGATTGGCCGACGCCCCCCAAGCTGACGGGCCCGACTCGATACGAATACCGGTTCTAGAGTTCGTTTTCCGAGCGAATCACTCGGCTTACGATGCCGTATTCAATGGATTCTTTTGTGTCCATCCACTTGTCTCGCTCGATGTCCTTCCGAACGCGCTCGATATCCGCTCCCGTTCGCTGCGAAATCACCTGAGCGAGCCTCTCGCGCATTTTAATAATCTGCTCGGCCTGAATCTGAATGTCCGAAACACTGCCGCCAGCACCTCCTGAGGGTTGGTGGATCAAAAAGCGCGTATTGGGCAGGCAGCACCGGTCCTCTTTTTCGGCAGCAAGGAAGATATGCGTTCCGGCGCTGGCCACGTAACCTGTACCGATCACGAGAACCTTCGGCTTAATGAATCCAATCATATCGTGGATGCTGTCGCCGGCTTCGACGTGTCCACCCTGGCTGTTCACAAAGAGATGAATTGGATCAGACGACGCCTCAGACAATGCGAGGAGTTGACCCATGACTCTCTTTGCCATCGATTGGTTGATCTCCTCGCAGATGATTACTTTGCGCGCAGCAAACAATTTCTCGTTGATGGAATGGTCGGGCTTGTTTTTTTCTTCTTTGGACATAGATTTTCTGTGACTCTTGGCGACTGTAGCGACTCGAAACGCCACCGACAACCTAACGCGAGCACTAAGCTTGCGCTCCCCCAAGAGACGGGTTGCAAAGAAATTGGGGACTGAGCTACAAACCAAGGCGCGATGCAGGCGAAAAATATATTAGGAGAGGACCTGGTCCCCTGCGGCATGGATCCGGTCACCGGATTCTATCGAAATGGTTGCTGCGAAACCGGTCCCAACGACCGCGGGTCCCATACGGTCTGCGTCGAGGTCACCGATGATTTTCTGACCTACACGCAGGCAGCCGGAAACGACTTGTCGACACCGAGGCCAGAGTTCGGGTTTCAAGGACTCAAGCCTGGGAACCGCTGGTGCCTGTGCGCCAGCCGCTGGCTCGAAGCCTACAGAGCAGGCCACGCTCCAAAAGTTTTTGTGCACTCAACCCACGAGGCCGCCCTGAAGATCATCGCAATGGGCGACCTGACGAGCATGGCTGCAGACCTTAACTGAATCGCTGGGCAAGGGCTAAAGGTCCCCGTCACTGTGAGGCCGAAGCGTGCCCACGTGAATCACCCTCACCCTTTCTTAGCACCGCTTTGCCCCCAGCGTCGTAAGCGCGGGGAGTACATTGACGTACACTAAGTGATTGATTTTATTGCTTGGATAAAGAATGAAGCGGCGATAATCTCAGTCTCGGGGGGATTCGAAGCTTGGAAAAAAACGTATCAGAGAAGAAAGAACTAGAGGGCGAAAGCCGCAAGGTGATCGTTGAGGACTTCGGCGAGACGGACTGCCAAACCGGAGAGGGCGACCCCACGGTCCATTTTGTTCAAAAGGAGAGCAAAAGCGACGCGTCTTCAGCGGAACCCGGAGTCGATGCTGACGTATCCGAAGTGAAATTCACCGGCGCCTTGGGGACCCCGCCGCCTCTGGACGCCGAGGCCGATATGGACGCCGAGGACCTTATCGAGACGAAAGAGATCGACTTTGCCGACTCTCCTGCCCTCTCGGAAGAAGGCACCGAAACAAGTCAGTCATCGAATGCCGGTGAGAGCGAGTGGGCTGCGTCTCCCGATACCGATCACGTCACCTTGAACGGTCTCTCTATTTCCGAAGCTGAAAAATCAAAGCAGCGCGACGTCCTTCGCTTCCTCGACACCTGCCATCCGCACCTCGCTGACGAGCAGCGCGCTCAAACACTTCGCGATATGGCCGAGATTCACGCGCACTTGGGCGAAACAGAAAAGTCTCTTGAGTGCACTCAAAGCGCGCTTCAATTAAATCTCGACGATGCCTCAACATTGGGCTCGGCCTATCGCGCGGCGCTTCGCACAAAAAATTCTGAAGCGAGCGTTCATGCCCTCGAGGCTTTGCTGCTCAGTGAGCTCGTACCGGCGAAAGACAAAGACGCCATTCGCAGAGAGTTGGCGAGTCTCTACCAGTCGGCGGAACGTTTCGAGGACGCTCTAGCTCAGCTCAAGGCCGTCAGCGAGGGTTCACTGTCCCTCGGTGTGGCTCTAGAAATAGCCAGACTGCACGTGCGGCTCGAGCAAATCGGCGATGCCGCTGACACGCTTGAAGCTGCAGCGTACAAAGCCAATGATCCCCTCGCATCAGAACTCCGCGCGAGAGCACTGCGATGGAGGCTGCAAGCCGGCGACAACGAGGGCGCGATGCCCTTGATTCAATCGCTCTCGGCGTCAAACGCGAACTCCGCAACAATTGACGCGACCTTGGACTTTGCGGCAGCAAAACTAAGCGATCCTGCGCTTCGACTGACTCGAAGGCGAACGAGCGCGAACCCAAGTTCCACAGATCTCGTTGACCTTGCCATCGTCAGTCGCTTTCGATCCACCGAACCCAAGGTCGCGATTGAGTGCTTGGAGAATGCGCAAGACGCCGCCCAGGGAGCAGCAAAAAGGCTGATTTGGACCGAGCTTGCGGCGCTGTATCAAAACGCCGAACAGTGGAGCGAACTTGCGGATCTTTTGCGAGAAGTCGCGGCCGAGGAGGAAAATCCCGAGCAGAAAGCCGCAACACTGGCCCGCGTCGGTGACCTTCTCGCGTTTTACTGCGACGAGAAAAGCCAGGCGCTTGTCGCTTACGAGCAAGCTCTCTCCGTCGTTCCAAACCACCGCGCATCTCTTGAAGGCGCCGGAAGAATTTATCGCCGCGAAGGCGCCATGGAGCAGTGGATTGTCATGCACACCCGGGAGATGGCAGAGCTGCAGGAAGACTCTCCCGCCTACGCCCAAAGTGCGTTCCGCCTTGGCGAAATTCTCGTGGGCATCGAGGACCAGGTTGAACAAGGCATCGTCCACTTAAAAAAAGCGCTTAAAAACAGCGCCATCGATCGCCTGAGTATTTGTTCGACACTCGAGTCGACGCTAGAGTCCCTCGGAAAAAGCGAGGACCTCCTCGAATTCTATCGGAGTGAGGTGGCTGTCTCGACCGGCACTATTCGCAGCGTATGGATTGAAAAGGCGGCCAACCTCGCGGCCGAACTTGGCCACGATGAGCTCGCGATCGATCTGCTTCGCGATGCCGGCACCCAAGAGCAGTCCAGCATTCCGAGCACAACTCGAACCCTCATTCATCTGCTGCGACGCAATCAAAAGTGGACGGAACTGGCGGACACCTACAGCCGTATCTTAGCGGAATCCACAGAGCTCTCTGAAAAGGAGCGTCTCACGATGACTCTCGGCCTCGCCGAGGCGCGTGGGTGCGCAGGTCAGCTCGAGGCCGCCGCCGAAGTTTTTCACGTGGCTTCAGAAAGCACCGAATCTAGCGATGCGACTCGTCGGCAAGCCGGTCGTTTCTTCATCGACCATGACATGCCTCACGAGTTGCTGCGCCTGTATCAGCAAGCTGCGCAACAGAGCGAAGGACTCAAGCGAGGCAAGTGGCTTCTTCGAGCTGCCGAAGCCGCCGAGCAACTGGGCGAGATGGATAGAGCGCTCAGACTCCTCGGCGAGGCAAACGCGATCGTACCGGAGCAAGCCAGACCCGCTTTCGCACGCATCGCTCTGGTGACCGGTGATTTTGAAGCCCTGCAAACTTCATTATCAAAGGATGCCGATGCCTGGCGAAAAGCAACGTTGGCCGAGGCCACGGGAAATACAGAAAAAGCCCTTAAGAATTATCGTTCGCTCTTTGAAGCAGGCGACAAATTGGCGGAGGCCCCCTACCACCGGCTTCGCGCCGAATGCGGTCAATTTGAAGACTTGGAGGAAGGCGCTCGCTCAGGCGATTGGGAAGTGCGTTCTCTTTCGATCTTTGCTCAGGTCGCCAACGGAGACATTCAGGGCAGCCTCAAGCAACTTCACGCCTACGACAATCGCCCGCTCTCATTCGATTTCCTCATGTTCGAACTCGCTCAGAGCGCGAAGGACGTCGCAAGAGCAACGGACTCCATGGAGCGTTGGCCTCTGAATCAAAGCGACAAGCGGGACGTGCTCGAGCGCCGCGCCGACGCCCTCGAGGCCATGGGCGACTCTGAAGCGAGCAAAGCAGTTCGAGCTGAAGTGCACAAAAATGACGGTCACTTCATTCTTCACTCAAAACTTGAGGTGCAACTTGACGCCGAGGGAGACCGGCAAGAACTTGCATCTCTGCTCAAAGAAATTGAATCCCGATCGAGCGATCCAAGTGTTCAGGCCGCGGCGTCCATGAGGCGAGCCGAATTGTACTCGCAGGTAGGTTGGTATTCCGAAGCCATCAACGCCTGGGAAAAGGCCCACGATTTTCAACCGGGTTCCCCGCAGCTTCGCTCGCGCATTGGATTGGTTGACGCCGCAAAGCGCAATCAGAATGCGGATCGAACCGTCGCAAGCCTCGAGTCTCTGGCAAAATTCCTACCTCTTTCTAAGCAGCGCTCTGATGCGCACTGGGCGGTCGCTAAGTGTCATCTGAGTCAAGGTGAGCTCGATCTTGCGAAGGTCTCGCTGAACCAAGGGCTTGAGGAAACGCCAAATCACCGCCCCTGCCTTTCCACCCTGGCTTCGCTTTACCCAGACGGGGACGGAGCCGCCATGATAGAGCCACTTTTGAGAGCTTTTGAATCGGCGGACGCCGAGGACATGCTTGCACTCGGAAGGTCTCTTGTACCGCTTCTCCTTGAAGACGAGCGCTACGACGTCGCTGAAAGTGCAGCCCTGAGGCTTCATGCACAGAGTCCAAGCAGCCAGGCCGTCCTCATGCTGCTTTTTGAAGTTCGCATGGCTCGAGGTGAAAGCGAACTGGCGGCCCAAGCCGCCATGTGGGTTGCCGACTGCGACGACGCCGACGACGATCATCGATGGGATGCGGCGTTGCGCGCCGTTCAAATCGTTCAGAACCACGGCAGCGACACAGAGATCGAAACCGTTGTGACTTGGCTAAAACATAGCAAGTTTGTCCAAGACGTCGGCACAAACTGGCGGCAACGCCACTGTTCCAGCCTGCTTGCGCACGCAGCTTCAAGCTTTGAGCGCGAGGTCGACGATCTTGAGTGGCTCGTGGCCGACGAGGACGTTCCGCCTAGAGCAAGGGACCTCTACACGTTACGTCTGGCGGACGTCTGTCAACACGAACTCAACGACGATGACAAGGCACTTGCGGCGCTCGCTTCCATTGAACTTCAAGGCGAAGAACACACGTTCAAACGCATCCTGGAACTCGCCGAAGGACTTGACGACCGGGCTCGCAGCGTTGAAGCGCTTGAGAGCGCTCTAGCGCAAGCGTCCGAAGTCGATCTGCAGCAGGAGATCCGAGCGCGGCGCCTCATCGTCGAACACTTGGACGGCGGCGACGCTCAGGATAAGAGCACCTTGATCATCCCTCACCTTGAACGGTTGGCCGAGCTTGTTCCGCAAGACACAAGCGTGTTTGAGCGTCTGGCCGAGGGCTTCGGCGACGCAGACCCCAAACGCACCCTGCGCTACCAAGCAGCGCTCCTTCAGAAAAAACCCGAGCGCATGGACATCTATCGCGCGCTGCACAAAGGAGCGATGGACCAAGAGGACTCTGACCTCGCGTTCCTAGTCGAAGCAGCACTCGTGGGTCTGGGCGAAGCGACGGAGGACGAAACCTATTTCTACCGTCAGAGGCGAGCGAAACTCTCGACTTCCCCAACCAGTTCCGACCTCATCAATCTCGACGCCATCGGCCCGGATTTGCCCGCTGGACTGCTCACGATTCTCAGCGAAATAGAGGCCGTCGCTCCCGACGTTTTTCCGCCTGACCTCGCGTCCTACGGCCCTAGCGATCGGGAACGCACTGCGCAGGTCGCCTCGGCCTCGCAAGCTCTGGGATTTATTCTTGGCGCCGTGCCGTCCATTCACGTCACCGCGATGGACGTCGCTCCGACCGTCGAACCTGGAATCCCGTACTTGGCCGTGGTTCCGAGCGCCATCGCGTCCATGAGCATTCGTCATCAACAATGCGTCATGGGTGGCCTCCTATCGCGTTGCCGCTTTGGCGGCGTCATTGGCTCTCCCACTGCGCAAAATCCGATCAGCGCACAACAAATCGAGTACCTGATTCACGCGGCACTTTCCATTGCCACGCGTCACGAGCCAGAGATTTCTAGCGCGGTCTATAGCGACCTTCGCAAGCGTCTCGAGAGCACCATGAGCAACGCCGCCTTAATTCGAATTGCCGACTCTTCGAAGGATTTGCACCTCGAAGAGGGGCTCGGTCAGCGCGTCATTGATGAGCTCACGCGGACCAGCGCGCGAGTTGCCATGCTTAGCGCACGCGACCCAGCCGCGGCGGCTGAGTGCTATCTGCGCTACCCGGCCTTTATGGGAGCAGAGGACATGGCGTCAAGCCGGGCTCATCTCCTCGAAGCGATGGCCTTTGCCGTCTCTGAAGAACACCGAACCTTACGAAAGCAGCTGAGCTGGGGGATTGACCATGAATAGCACCATCGATTTTGATTGCCCTCGCTGCAATCGCGAGTATCAACTCAGCATGAACCTCGACATTATTCGGCAGTCCAAGCGCCGGGCTAAGTGTTCCCGCTGCGGCGAGAGCTTCGAAATTGCAGCGCGACTCGACGCGATTGCTGCATCTAGAAGGACGCCCTCGGCCGAGATCTCAGTCTCTGACATCCTGACGGTTCGACCCGGAACCCCGCTTGCCGCGAGCTCCGCCCTCGCTGTAGAGTTGCCACCTCCGACCCATAACGAGCCCCAAGAGGTCTTTGACGGCATCGTTCCATCAGTGTCCGGCGCGAAAATCGCAGAGGTCGAAGTCGAGCCAGAGCCCGATTTGCGAATCGAGCCCCCTCACCTCGACTGGCTCTCGATAGCTCGCCTACCCCTGGCCGCGCTTGAGCCGCAGCCAAACGAGTCAAAAGACTCGATTCTCGCCCTCCTCGACTAAATAATAAAAACTGTAACTTTGGCCCGCGCGAGAGCGTAAAATAAGGGTCATGAATCGAAGCATCCTAGTCGCTTTCAGTGTTTGTTCCCTCGCGGCCTCGTGCTCATCAGATGACGAGAACGCGGCGGATATGAATCTTGCAGCCTACGATTGTGCAGTCGACACACGCGATGATGAGTACGTGGCCGGAATCGAGGAGGTGGGGTCAGCCGATTACTCCTTTCAACTTGTCGACGCTGTCCCGGCACCTCCCGATCGCGGCGACAACGCGTGGGTCCTTGTCTTAAGCGACAGGGATGGCGAGCCCGTCAAAGGCGCGACTCTCACGGTGACTCCCTTCATGCCGGACCACGGACATGGATCTCATAGTCTTCCAGAAGTTATCGAGCAAAGCACACCAGGCGAGTACTCCATAGAAGGCATCGATTTCTTCATGCCTGGATACTGGGAAACGACCGTGGAAGCTAGCATCGACGATAAATCCCTCGACACAGCCGTCTTTAAATTCTGCGCGCGCGGATAACGTAACGCGAGACCCCTTTTGCTGAATTGAAGCGCTACTATCGCAGCCGTGCTTCACCTTCGAGACATGGCCGAGCGTCTGAAACTTCGGCGTACTTTTTCGACCGCGGTGCACGAAGAAGTCGAGGGGTGGCTCGCCAATCCCGAAATCGATGACCCGACTATACGCGATCTGACGCACCTGCCCTTCGTCACCATCGACAACGAAGACGCACTCGATCTGGATCAGGCGATGGCTCTCTGCCCCGCCTCCGACAACGCCCCTTCTGAAACTCGCCTCTACTACGCTCTCGCCGACGCGTCGCACTTCGTCCGACCTGGTAGCGCTCTTTTTGAGGAAGCATCGAAGAGAGGCGTCACCTTCTATTTTCCAGGCTTCAACATCCCGATGCTGCCTCGCGCGCTCTCGGAACATCTGTGTTCGCTGCGCCAAGGAGAGACGCGCCGTGCCTTTGTTATCGAGTGCCGCCTGCGGTCCGATGGAGAATGCCTCGAAACCAAGCTCTATCGCGCGCGGATTCGATCTCGCGCCAAGCTTTCCTATGCGAGCGTCCAAGCCTACCTCGATGGCGAGTCCTCGCGATTTGCTTCTGAGCCCTTCGCGGAAACCCTCGCTCTACTGAAGCACGTTGGACTGGCTCGTATGAAGCGTTCACAGCTTCGAGACGTGGTTCGATACGACCGCATTGAGAGCGCTATCGAGACAAACGATGGCGTTCCGACGATACGTCGCCGAGAGCGCTACGAGGTCGAAACATACAACGAACACGTCTCATTGCTCGCAAACATTCAAGGTGCGCTTTTTCTGCAAGAGCAACTCAACGCCGTAAGCGGTCTTCTTGGTATTTTTAGAGTGCACCAGCCGCCTGGAGCTTCGCGACTAGCTGAACTTTCAAAAGAGATTGCAGAAACCGTTCAAGAGCGGCCCGACGCGTCCCAGTGGGTTTGGGATCCAAAGAGCGAGTCTCTGGCGGATTACATGGCGCGCTTACCCGACTCGCGCCTCGCCCAGGCCATCCAGCGACAAGCGCTACTTGCCAATCAAGCCTCCTACTTCTCTGTTGAACCCGGCCCCCATCACGGCATTGGCGCGAGCTCCTATGCCCGCTTCTCCTCGCCCATGCGCGAAATGGTCGGCGTCCTCACGCACCTCCTCGCTCTTGATCAAATACACGAGGGCACGTCTGTGACACGTGCGGCGGCCGAAGATGCCGTGCGCCTCGCGAACGAGTCCAAGACCTTGCAAAAAACCATTGCCAAACAAGCGACCAAAATCGCCATGGACCATCTATTTCTGAACGACCTAAAACGCCCCACGCAAGAACGTCCAAAACGGTCGGGCACCGTCATGGGCGTCGGAACGCGCATTCACGTCCAGCTCGATGATCCACCCGTGCAGCTAAAGGTCTACGACTCATCTTACCCGGCGCGTATCGGCGAAGGTGTCAGCGCTCAAGTCTTGTCGTACCATTCGGAAAAGCAACGCTGGATGTTTGAGCTGAGCCCGCTCAAGTAGCAACGGTCATTGACTTGCATCGCAGCGCCAAACTGATGATGGGTGCAACCAGGAACTGCAAGTGCCATGTTCATGACTTTCTGTCAGAGTGTCCCAATGCTAATTAAACTGACCGCATTGTTTCTTCTAACCATGCTTTCCTCTGTGCCTTTCAAAAAGCCTGCTGAAGTAGAGAGTGCAAGGTAGAGCAGTACCCAGTATAGACGAGCCTCCAAAACTTTGGACAACGGTGCGGGCCTGCAGTGCGAGGATGGCTAATCTAAAAGGCGGGTCGAGAGACCACTCCGATGGTGGTCATAAGGAATTACAACTTCAGCAATTTTACCGACAGCCGCGCGACCGGGTTTTGGCTCGCGCTTAAAAATCACCGAAGCGAAGCGCTACTCTTAACCAACCACCACGTTGTCCAAAAAAAAAACAGGTCGCGATTCATTCAAGTCGACTCGGATTCTCTATCTGAAAATTTGAGGGTCTTACTAAGCGAACGAAGCCTCGACTACGCAATTTTGAAGGTTACTTCAAGTAGGGGCGAAAGCGTTAAACCGGCGCCGCTCGGTGACGTAAGCATACGCGCGTCGCCGAAGCTCTTCTAGGGGTCTGTGGGCATTCGTCAATGACGCACCCAGGCTCGTCAATCTGGTTCGTCAATCCAAAAAGACTCAGTGGAGGGGCGGATTGTGTGGATCGTGATAAAGGTTTGTGCGCCTCGCAACCTTCGGTGCGTTTTTCATCCCTTCGACGTGCTCCATCAGGGAAATGGGTACTCGCTCGCCGTCGACATGTTTATAGTACCGGACCGTGTTGGCTACCGAGTCGATACTCCCAGTTTCTTGATCTTCAACCTTCGCTCTTGTGAGGTCGGCTCTCTCGTAGACGACGCCACTTTTCGGATCGCGAGAAAAATATCGAGTCAGCTTCTTAATATTTCTTCTTTGTCTCTGCCCTGATTGTGTTTCCTCGAATTGTGTTTCCTCGAAGAAATTAGACTCACGCTGGTATGCAACGCCGCGATGAGTCGCTCCAATTTTCTGAGTGAAGTGCCGCTCCGGGAGCCCTCGTTCGACACGGATTCCAGGTAATTCGCTGTTCTGATCAGAGGGCATGTCTAGTTGGATGCTAGTGTCTTCTGGTGAATTGCTCCGGTCTCTTCCGCGTTCTGCTGTGTCGAAGGTAATCCGGGCTTCTCTTTCTTCGGTGCGAATAGGCCTCTGGGTTCGTAGGAGTCGAATCGATAGGCTCCGTTCAATACCTTCAGCTCTCCCTGATATGGTCCGCGAGCCCTCAGCGCCAAGAAGCCTCGTGTTCTTAGTCTGCATCATTTTAACGTGGTCAGTTACGCGTCTGCTGACAGCATTTCCGCGCCGATTTGCAAACGCGGACGTCGCCGCAAAGCTCAGAAGAATCGAAGTCGCAATAACGATGCCCTGCTGACATGTGCTTTTATTCATACCCTGAGCGCTCGGCGCAAGCGGCTTGCCAAGATTCGGTCGCGTTTTCTCCCCCCGTCATTCGGCGCACAGTCGGTAAAAATTCTTCCGCAAACCATGACCTCTTTGCCATTGCAGCAATGTCGGGTGAAAGGACGCGTAAATATGGCGGTGATTTAGCGGGATGCTCGATTGTTGATGCTGAGAACATTCACCTCGAACCTAAAAGTGCATCCTCTAGATTCCAGGCACCTACCGCCATGGCTCCGGGTGTTTCCCCGGGTGATAACTGAAGTAGCCGGTTACATGTCTAAGCTTCCCGGCGGCAGACGAACCCCGGCGCGGTCGGCCGGCTAGAACCAACCCCGGTACGGGCCCCCCCCGTTAGCCGCTTGGCAAAGGTCCGCAATTGAAGTACTCGGTCTTCGCCCGCTGCATCGCGCAGGAGTTTCAACCTAGCCAGAGGAGTAACAATGCGAGTCTGCAACCCAATTAAGTGCACCACCCTCATCATTATTTTGGTGGGCTTCGCTTTGTCTGCTAGCCAAAGTCAGGCTTCCCGAGCCGTCAGAAATGCGCATAAAGAAAAAGCCCGAAGATCATCATCAGTTGCTCGTTTAAAAACCACATACAAACCAGAGAGGCCCTAGATCGAGGCATCCCTCTCCCCTCCTACAGTCCCACATCAAAGACAATCTCGTTTCATTACACCATGCCTGGCCTTTCCATCGCGCTCAAAACGGGCGCGTATCGACTGGGCGCGTCTCAAAACCGGACCTACGATTTTGGACTTCGTTATGACCCAGCGTATTATTCACGATTTTCGCTAATACGAAGAACTTTTGGGAGCCGAGCGCTCTCTCTGACGAGGAGTCATTTACGCTTCACCTATCAGTCTGGCTGGTTTGGTAAAGATGGGGATTTCTTAGGCTTGTTCCTAAACACGAAGGCCGACGGGCTCGATAACGGTCCCCTCTTAATGGTCTCACGTGATTCAGGACGAGTTTACTTCTTCCCGAAGGATCGCGGCAGCCACTGGGTGACTTTCGCGCCGAGAATCCTTACCGAGCCCCAACAACGATTGGGTGCGAGAGAACGCGTGGGCGTCTGGTCGAAGACCGACCCCCAGTAGTCGAAGCCCTGATCCAGAGCCCACAAGCTAGAACCTCGTTATAGATATTGGCCGGATACTTCTGCAGCTTGCGCTGCAGCGAGCGTCGGTGCCTACCGAGGCGCCTGGCGGATTTACTATTGTTGCCGCCGCCCTCAAATGAACCCCATCGAGCTAACCCAGGTACGTAAGCCTAGGCATCCGGCCTGTTGTTCTCTGGCCTATAAATCATTCGTCAGTTACGTGAGGACCACGCTTACTCAGCGAGCTGCTCATTAAGTCCAACGACTCTCAGTCCGTCTTTCCATTCAAGCTCCAAAGGAGCGAAGCCTTCTGCTTTGTAAAGGGTCGTTAGGGCTCCGCGTGTTCTACACGCATCGCCGAATCCAACCCTATAGCTTCCGTCCGACAACGACGTTGACTGGTCGATGATTTCGTCGTCCTCATAAAGTTCTATTGTTGCGCCAGCTACCGGGGGAAAGTTACTGGCGTCTGAAAGTGCCTGATCGCCAGCTCTCGGTGCGGCGACTAAGGTGCCATATTCTTGCGGCGCGACAGCCGGACATGGTTCTTCGGTCTCGATGATATCGCAGCCACCTAGAACAGTGATAAGTAAAATCAGTGAAATGCTAGGCTGGGGTTTAAACATGCTTCGAAGGATCTGCAAATTACAGACCAGTGCCGCGACGTCTGCCCCACTTCCCTAACGCACCGATCGTAGAGGACTCAATCTATTGCGATGACGACACGAATGTCAGAGTCTTCATCATGTCGGTTTGTTGACCCCACTTCGATTCACTGGACTGGGGCCTCTTCGAGGACGTCCCTCATCTCTAGTGGTCTCTGCCCTCTTGGACCCCACCGAAAAATTCTAGGAGTAAACGAGACTGCAATCGTCCCCTTTTCATTGCTTCACGGCGACGCGCTGATTCGCCTCACGCAAAAGCAGCGTGTTCGTGCTGGTTTGAGCGCTAGACTACGGACTCGTAGTCCTTTTAAGAGCCCCCAGACGAGGCAGCCTTTCACCATGTCCGAAGACACGCTCGAAAAAAATCGCAAATCGTCGCTTTTTAAAATGGCGGCAAAGGTCGCTCTGAAACAGAGCAAAAACCTCGTCGCGCGAGCGAGCGCCTCCCGACTGAAAAACATGGTGTCGCAAGCACAAATCGTCGTCGACCATGTCGGCCAACTAAAAGGCGCCGCCATGAAGGCAGTGCAGATGATCACGATTGAAGCGAGAGATTTTCTGCCCCCCGAAGTCTTGTCTATTCTCGAAAAACTCCAGTCCCAATCTCCACCCTTGTCAAACACGCAGATGTTGGGCGTGCTGCGGAGCGAATTGGGCGAAGAAAAGTACGAAGCCATCCAGGACCTTGAGCCAACTCCACTAGCGGCCGCAAGCATCGGTCAAGTTTATCGCGGCAAACTTGACCAAGACCAGGTCGTCTTTAAAGTTCAGTACCCAGGCGTTGCCGAAAGCGTCGACGAAGACATAGCCACCCTTAAAAAATTGGTCAAAGGACTTCTCTTTGTAAGTCGGAAAAAGATCGACATCGACGCCCTTTTTAAAGAGCTGCTCCGCGTCATCAAGCTCGAGACAGACTACGAGCACGAGCTGGAGATGCTCAACAAGTACAAAAGGATGTTTACTAATCGTCCGGGCTACGTGGTTCCAAAGTCGTACCCAAACTATTCGACTCAAAAAGTACTCACCGCACAGTTTCTCGCCGGAGATGAGTTTCCCCTCTGGCTGGCAAAGGGGCCGAGTCGAGAGCGAAAAGAAAAATTAGGGCGAAAACTACTCGACCTTTTTCAGATCGAGTTTTTTGAAAACAGAACTGTCCAAACGGATTCCAATCCAGCGAACTTTTTGGTGGACAAAGACGACCGGCTGGTGCTTCTCGACTTCGGTGCGACTATTGTCTACGACGAAGATTTCGCTCATCAATATACTAATCTACTTAACTCTTTCTTTACCCATCAAGACGACGCCGGAGAGCAGCTCGAAAGCTTTGGATTCATCGATCCTCGAGAAAGCCCCGCCGTAAAAAAACAGTTTCTCGATTTTATCAGTGTTTCGCTCACACCCTTTCTACCCTCAAATCAGCCCTTTGACTTTGCAGGAGAGGCCTATGTGAGTGAAGTCCGGCAAAAAGCAATCTCATTCACCAAAAACCTCAAATACTCCGCTCCTCCCCAGCAGATAATTTTCCTGCACAGAAAACTCGGAGGGATTTTTCAGCTTTTGAGAATGCTCGAGGTAAGGATGGACCTCACTCCATTTCGCGATCACGTGATTCGGATCTCGGAGCCTCGCTCTTGAGCACTTCGCCCATCAAGACGTGTCCGCGTTTCGCAAAGCGCTGAAAGCAGACGAGGTCGAATTCATACACTTTAGGGGTCTCAGATGATGGTGCAAGTAGTTTGGTACAAACGCGACTTACGGGTCTCTGACCATGCGGCCCTGGCTGCGGCAGCTTCCGAGGGCCCGGTTATTCCTCTCTACGTCGTCGAACCCGACTATTGGAAACAGTCTGACGTTTCTTACCGCCAATACAGGTTTCTGCGTGAGTCTCTCGTTGATCTGAATCGGCAACTTGAGGTGCTC
Source organism: Prasiola linearis (assembly GCA_032356305.1). Classification (NCBI taxonomy): domain Eukaryota; kingdom Viridiplantae; phylum Chlorophyta; class Trebouxiophyceae; order Prasiolales; family Prasiolaceae; genus Prasiola; species Prasiola linearis. The sequence continues at coordinate 20,332 of JAULKR010168673.1, forward strand.
GGTGGCAAGTTGATAGTTCGGACGAGTGATGTCATCAGTGCGCTTGCAGAAATCGAGAATCTTGTTGGGCCCTTCTCGATTCATACCCATGAAGAAACAGGCAGTTTTTGGACCTACGAACGCGACATGGCTGTGCGGCGGTGGGTCCACTCGCGGAATCTGCAAATCACAGAATACAGGCAGCACGGAGTCTTCCGCGGAAAGGACCTCAATCGCGATCGCTGGGCGAAACACTGGGACCGCCTCATGAGCCGTCCTGTCATTAGAGCCCCTTCATCAATCTCCTTTGCTGACGTCAAATCCGATTCTATCCCGCTTCCCAAAGATCTCGGCCTGTCCAACGATGGGATTGTTCATCTGCAAAGCGCGGGTCGCGAGGCGGCAGAGAGCACATTGAATTCGTTCTTAGAAAGCAGAGCCGAGAACTACAGGAAGGGTATGTCGTCTCCAGTGAGCGGGGAGACGTCGTGCTCGCGCCTGTCTCCGTACTTGGCGCTTGGAACTCTCTCAATGCGAGAGGTATATCAGGCCACTGTCAATCGCAAGGAGGCGCTTGCCGCGAGCGGCGATGACCGCTCAAAGTCGCTTCGAGCCGGTCTCTCTTCGTTTGTGGGACGACTGCATTGGCACTGCCACTTTATCCAAAAGCTAGAGCTCGAACCGACCATTGAGTTTGAACCGATGGCGAAGTCGTGCCGAGGACTTCGAGGAGAAAAGTCCAATCCAGCTTTACTGCAAGCATTTGAAGAAGGAGCGACCGGGTATCCCTTTGTTGACGCGTGTGTCCGGTATCTACGGGCCGAGGGTTGGATCAACTTCCGCATGCGAGCGATGTTGATGTCATTCGCGTCTTACGACCTGTGGCTTCGCTGGCAGGATTCGGGTGCAGTCTTGGCGCGACTCTTTACAGACTACGAGCCTGGGATCCACTGGCCGCAATCTCAGATGCAGGCCGGCGTCACCGGAATCAATGCCCTTCGAATCTACTCCCCAGTGAAGCAAGGTAAAGATCACGATGTCTCCGGCAACTTTACACGCCGCTGGGTACCGGAGCTTGCGTCGCTTGACGGGCCGGTCATACACGAGCCTTGGGACGCTATTCCTGCGGCAAAATATCCACGCCCTATTGTCGACCACGCCGAGGCGGTGAGAGAGGCTCGATCACGAGTCTACAAGGTCAGGTCATCGCCAGAAGCGCGCTCGGAAGCCGAGAAGATTTACGAACGCCACGGCAGCCGCAGACGGCCAGGAAAGAAAAAGTAGTCGGCTTTGTTGCAAGTATAATGAGAGGGAGACGAAACGCTCACCGCTGATGACGCGCGAGGAAGAGCGCCGTGGATACTGTGTTTTTACGTCAAATTTCGGCTTTCCTTCTTACAGTGATGGCCCCATTCATGCCAAAGGTGGTGATGATGCCGCCGAAGCTCTCAAAATTGTCTCGCTCCAAAAATCGTTCAGTCTGCTTCGTCGTAGGTCTTCAGGATATTCTCCCGAGATTTCGGCGAGCCATCGGCGATTGTTGTAGGTGAAGTGGACGCTGACATCGAAGCTTCCGCCGTCGCCAATCACGTGGCCGCTTTTAGAACCGATGTTGGCTTCGTAGGCTTAGCCGATGCGATGCATCCCAGCGTGGCGACCCTCGGCTCGTGGTCTTCGAACTTGCAACTATTCGCTTCGCGTCCGGTCCTAAAACTAACCCCAGTCCTAAAACTAACCAAGGTACGGCAGTCATCGTTTCCTGGCCAGTACCAGGGCTGTATAGAGCCGCCTCACGAGTCGCTCGCTTATAACCATCCCACAAAACCTTGAGGTATTAAGGAATACGCCGCCAGCCCCCTAGCGGGGGTTCCTTCTGGCAATGCTGGTCATCCATTTTTGCAGAGCTGCCTTGAGAAAAAAAGGGCCCGGTTTACTCTGCCAATAGACCGAATGGCATAGCGCTAGGATAGGTTTGGCAGACAGTGTCCGCCCGGCTGCAGTCAAACTCTGCAACGCACTGAGGAGTGCGACTAGTATCGAGATAGTAGTTCGAAGTCATGAAATCCCATCCTGCATCATTGACGATAAGACTCTTGGCGGAAGCGTGAGTCGAGATTCCCACGAGTGCTCCCGTCGAGGTTTCGAAAACTGGCCCGCCTGAGCTACCTCGCAGAATCGCGATACTTAGCGGAAAGTATTCATGACGTTTCGCTTCGTGTTCAAGGGCATACGGCAAATCTTCAGGGGCGTGCCGCTCGAGCCAAGCGATAAATTTGTCAGTGAGCAGACGCGACCGTACTTCTCCAGAAGCAAATTTCATGGGGAGCCCATTTGGAAACCCCAGAGAAGTTACCTCGGTGCCAGGCAGTGGGGTATCAAGGTTTGGTCGTATAGGTGCTCGCCCCTCCACTGCCCGATCGAGCACAAAGAGTGCAAGGTCTGTCAGGGGCAAGCCTTCGTCGTCAATTAAATGGTGAAAATTTACGGTCTGGCATCGATAGATGTCACTGTCGTCGACGTTTGCCATGCTTGGACCTGAATCGTTAAACGTGGACGCCTCATAGTCAAAGAGGACGGTCGTGCGCGCACATACTTCTTCGATGGTGTTAAGCGCGAAGTTATTGGGTTCGAGACAGTGAGCAGCCGTCGCCATCACTGTGGGGGTAATCAAGACTGCACCACAGGTTGACTTTCGAGAAGCCTGGTCGACGAAGCGGAGTTCTGAACATGGTCCATGGCCTTCGAATTGCTCTTCCAGGTCGCCTCTCAAGGTGTAGACAGCAGGATATGCTCTCTCGAAGTCTCGAACGCCAACGATATTCTCTGCAAGTTCGCCTATGAACAATGCCGCCGTGGCTCGAGAAGCCTCGATTAGATGTGGCCCTTGAAGCTGGTGGGCCTCCTGGCGACCATCGTGGCCCCACAAGTCGCATTGGTGACAATCGTCCTCGTAAAACTCTGGCGTTGAAACGCAGGAACTCAGAAAAATAAGGGTCACTTGGCAAAGTCGACGGCCCATACAAGCAGTGGCTGCAAAATGCGAACCACCAACCCCTCCGTGTGTTTCTAAGAGCTTACCTAGCCGAGTGGACCGCCCGGACGGGTTTGATGAGGTGGAATTCCCCCGTCCGGGGGACCCGGCAGGGTCACGCTGCAAGAACCTGCCTACGCTTGGGTCGTACTCTCTCGCCCCAAAGTGAACCAGCGCGGTGTCTGGGTCGTAGATGCCGCCGGCGTAGCCGAAGGGTGTGA